>JAJGRW010000061.1:0-107289 GCA_025461045.1 Carex parvula
TTAAAATATCTTATTTGTATACACTGTAAGAAATCAAATTAATGATTTTGTTCTTTCTATTGCATAGATTTTTTTTTTCCATATATCCGGTTTTCATAAAATATTTGATACGTAAAATAAATATTCTCCTTTTATCTCATCATACACCCTGATCGCCATTTTATCTCTCACAAACTCTCTCTCTCTCTCTTCAGTAACCTTATTTTTTTAGTTTTGATCGGACCGTTATCAGAAAGTCGGGTCAATCGGCCCGTAGTGGAATGCACAGGTCTTTAATATTTGTGTTAGAGCAAATCGGACGTCCAGATGAAAACTAAAAAATTAGATTATTTAGGGATCCGAATTCTGACTATAGTGGACTAGTGGGCTTTGTCGGTAGATCTAGTTCTTCTGTGGCAAATGGGATCCATATCCTCGTATCACTTATTATTTTGTACCAAAAAAGAGTCGACCAATCATCTGTTTCTTAAGTGTACCAAGCACAACAATTATGGTTTTGGTTAGGCAATAGTAACCTTCACTGAATAATTGGTATTCATGGCAAGATATTTTTCATTTGCTTGCAATCTTGAATCAGTGAACAAAATAGGGGTTTTTAAGTGTCTTTAGTGCCGTTTGTTGGACCATTGGAAGCACATAAACGACATCTGTTTCCAAACAATACAAGCAAAACTGTTAGAACTCTTATTCTTACTAATCATTTCTGTTATGAATATTGGGCAGGAAATATGGATAATTAATTCAGGAGGCTGCGGTAGAGTGGCTGCCCGTGGACCTTAATGCCACCCCCCTACGGGTCTGGGACCCAACTGACAACCAGCCGGTAGTATACCAATCTGAGGATGAAGCAGCAGGGGCCTTGCTGCCACTGCAGGTGCTGGAGATTAATCAACATGAAGACTTGCAATGATTTTTGTATAGACCCAACTTAGGGTCATTATCTTACCATAGCCCTATCAAATGGTGCTTAGTTTTAGTTTGTTATTTTGCTATTACTGTTTTTTGGTGGCTTGATGCAGCATCAAGCTTTCGTGTTTTGCTCCGGTGTTGGAGCGTTTATTGCGTTCATGTAATTGAATTTTGAAATCTTTTTTACTGTGTAAGTTCAACTCCTGTTTCATGGCAATGAAATGGGCATCAGGATGCCTTTTATTTAAAAAAAAAAATTACTCAACAAAACACAGTGATTAATATATAATTTTTTTTTTACATACTGCCAAGTATTTCTTTCCGATGGTTCAAAACAAGTACATGGAGCAAATGATCAAAAATAAAATTATGTGGATAAATAATAAGGAAATTGCAATGTTCTTTTTTTGTATCTTGATTTTTGTAAAAGAAACTCTGCTACTTAAACTCATTGGTTTTGTACAGATCAATTACCGGGTTCAAATCTATTAACTAAAATGGTATTAGATAAATAACACGAAAAGTAGTCACTTACATATTGAAAAAACAATAAAATAATATTATTTACATATTGAAAACAACAAAAACGATAAGAGGGAACAAAATTAATTAAAAAAAAAACAAATTAGTCCAAACCTATTAAATCAAAATTATTTTTCGAAAGAAGCAATTTAACCGTAATTTTTTTCATTGTATGTTTTCACTGCAACATGACTGTATATAAGGTTTTGCACATGTGAATATTTGTTAGTTTGAAAAAAATAAGAAATTTAAACTGAGTTTTGAAGATGCAACTGCCAACTACTAATCTACTATGTTGTTTTTAAAAATAATATCAATATAACAATGATATAATGGAAGCAACATAAAGATCACACGGCCCATTGATGCAGTGGATCCATCCGACAGTTTTTGAAAATACTTTTTAGAGTTAAATAGAAAAAGGACGGATTGCAGAGTGGACTTAAAATAATACAGCATTTATGAGAAAGTGGCATACCACTTTCTCCGAAAATTCAATACAGCAATGAAGTGTTTCTCCGAAAATCCATTACAGCATTTACTGACAGTGTGGCGGGTCACTGACGCTTCCACTTTGCCTTTACCAAGTACCAACTACTTGTTTTGTATTTCTATCCTGCAGGGATTGTAACTCTGTGAGTGCCACATAGGCAGAAGATTTGAGATTTTGAAGTCAACGTGTAGACTAGTTCATTCTATTCACCTTCTACACAACTAAATTCAATCTCTATTCATCTCCTCTCTTTTGCAACTGCATTCAATCTATCTTGCAATCTCTGTTTCCGACTCTCTCTGATCTCTTGCCGTAGGGTACTCGTCCAAATCTCTGTTTCTCATCTCAGCCCTCTGCCCGATCTCTTGCCATTGGGTGGGTACACGGTATCTCTTTCCAAAATCTCTAATTCTCATCTCTCTTGCTTATTAACCAACCAATCTCTGCCTTTTGCTATTTTCATTCTCAATCGATCTGTTCTCTCATTCACCAATTTAGTACGTGTTTAAAAAACAAAACAATACATATTGCTACTTGTTATTTGTCATTCCCAAGCGACACTAGCAAGGAAAAAAACAAAAATCGAAAAAAAAAGAGAAAAAAATCAGCGGCTTTGAGGAAGCTGCCGCAGTAGAAGAAATTCAAGATGGCTCTTTCAACCGCTGCTTGGAAAATTGCTGAGTGGGCGGGGTCTGCTGTTGTCGGAAAACTTATCAGCACGGGTTTTACGTACTTACGTGACCATGCGCTGCCAGCTGACAGTAAAGCCGAGCTAAAGAGGCTACAGGCAGCTCTTCCCCAGATCACAGCTGTCATGGGCATCGCTGAAGCACTCAAGATGAAGCACCCGGATGCTGGCCAATGGGTCGAGCAGTTTAGGGAGGCTGTTGAAGCATCTGAAGACGTGCTTGATGAGTTGGAGTACAAAAAACTGGAGGACATGGCGAAAGATCGAGATGAGGCGGGTGGATCCGCTTCTAGTTCAAAGAGGAGAAAATCATCTACTATCAATGATGATACTTTGGAGAAGTTGAAGGAGGCTGTAGCAATGTTGGATCAGGCTGCTAAAGGTGTGGAGAATCTCCTTCAAGCTGCCACTGTGCTAGGTATTTGTGATCTTTCTGAATCACGACAACAAGCAGGTCAAATTTTAAGTCGTGAAACTACTACTTTTATAGTTGAAAGAGAGTTGTTTGGCTGGGAAGTTGAGAAGCCCACGATAATTGATTGGCTAAAGCGGCCAACTGATGCTCGCCTCTCTTCGTTTGGTATTGTCGGGGTGGGTGGACTAGGAAAGACCACCCTTGTACAATATGCATATCAAGAGATGCGCGGGTCGAATCATTTCGACAAAACAATTTGGGTTTGTCTTTCTACTAACTTCAGTGTTGAAGATATAACGAGAAAGATGCTTGGTGAACTAGGCGAAAATAATTGTTGTAATAAACCATTAAATGCGCTTCAAGAGACCTTGAGAGAAAATATACATTTAAAGAAAATTCTTCTCGTTTTAGATGATTTATGGGATGACGAGAAAAGGAGCGACTGGGACCGACTGATCGCTCCTTTGAGGTTTGTACAAGAAGGTAGTAAAATATTATTTACTACTAGAATGAAATCAGTGGCAGACTTGCTTGCAAGTGTGATAAGTACAGAGCATGAATCTCTATCATTACAAGGCTTAGGAGAGCAAGAGTTGCGATTGCTCTTTCAGAGCTATGCATTTCGTGGTTTTAACCTTGACAATCATAGAGATTTGCAAGCAATTGGAGATCAAATGCTAAAAATGCTCCGAGGTAGTCCATTAGCAGCAAAGATGATGGGAAGCTTGCTGAATTCACGTATGGACCACCAGTATTGGAGAAGAGTTTTGAATCACGGGTCTCTATTTAACTTAGAGCAAGCAAAGGATGTGGTGGAGGTTTTGAAATTGAGCTACTACCATTTACCTGCAAATTTGCAGGTATGCTTTAGATTTTGTAGCATATTTCCTCAAGATCACGAGTTTGATAAAGATAAGTTGATCAAAATGTGGATATGTTCTGGATTCGTCCGGCAACAATCAAGTCAAGAAGAAAGGCCAGAAGATATTGGAGAAGATTACTTCAATCTTCTTTTACGGAAGTCATTCTTTGAACCATGGATGGGTGGAAGGAGATATGTTATGCATGATTTGGTGCATGAGTTGGCCCAAAACGTTTCCTATGGAGAATGTTGTAGAATAGAACCTAATGATAAATCAATTACCATACCTAGCACTGTACGACATGTTTATGTACATGAACATGAAATGGAAAAGGTCTCCCATCTTGAAAATTTACGCAGCTTGGTTGTAACCACTACTTATGCGAGCACTCATCCGTATTCATTTGTTCTTCCAAACAATTTAATCAAGAAAAGTTTACGTTTATTGAAAATCTGTGGATTCCGATCCAGAAACAGTGAAAAGTTTGGTACACCTTCGCTACCTGTCCGCAGAGGGACCTGGACCTTATTATGTCATTGATGAAACGTTCAAGTACTTGCTCCTTGCTTCAGTTTACAAACTTTATCATTTGCAAGTACTAGAAATTCCAGGAGAAAATGAGGTTGCGATCTATTCAGCAATGGAAACAACTGGAGTAACCAATCTACTTAGGTTGCGTTATATGAGGCTTCCAAAGGAGATAATGCAAACCATTCATGGAGTCCACAAGCTGACATCTCTCCAAGAGTTAACCTTTTTTGTTGGACAAGAGAGTGGTCAACGTATAAATGAGCTGGGCACACTAAAGAACCTCCGACATTTGTTTATTGGAAACATTGAGAATATAGGGGATCATACTGAAGCTAAGAGTGCCAATCTATTAGGAAAGAATAATCTCATGTCGCTCACCCTGGAATGGACCTCAGAGAGCAATCCTATTCACCCTGAGAAAATCATTGATTACCTCCAACCCCCTCCCAGTCTCATGGAATTGACAATTAACAATTATAATGGTCAAAGATCTCCTAATTGGATGGAGGATTCACCGCCTTTAAACCTATCATCCCTCAAATTACTTAATTGTCCTCTTTGGAAAAACCAATTATTTTCGGGGGAAATACCATATTTGAAAATTCTTGATATACATAATTGTCCAAATCTGGACAAGTTACCTGATATGCCACTTTCTCTAATTGAATTCCGAATTAGTAATGTGGGCTTGAATTCTCTTCCAGCTTTGTACCAAAATTATGGTAATAACATTCCTGCACCATTATCCCTACAATCATCACTAAGAGTAGTGGAGATAGAAAGGTGCCCCAACTTGAGATCTTTGAACGGATTCCTGCAGCAAGACAACATAGATTTGCAAGCTATTGAGAAATTAACCATCAACGGCTGTGGGAGATTGGTACACCTACCAACTCATGGGTTTGGGAAGTTAACGTCCTTGGAATACTTAAATTTAACAAATAACCCAAAGCTAGTGGCGATGGATTTTCAGGGCTACCTCCTACCAACAAAACTCCAACGACTTCACATGGGAAACTGTGGTGAAGTTGATGAGCCACTGCTGGAATCAGCATCAAGCCTTCCTACTCTCACTTCTCTATGGATTTCTGATTGTGCAAATATTTCTCGTATTCCCTCCTCAGAAAATGGATTCGGATCTCTCAATGTGCTACGTATATCAGGATGCAAGAAGCTCGTTGAACATTCATCTAGGGAACAAGCACATGGTGCCGACCGAGGAAGTAGCTTGGCTTCTTTAAAGATCAAGGAGCTTCACATTGATGACCTCTCTCTCCTTCTCATCGAACCACTAAGAAGCCTAAGCTTTGTTAGCAACCTATTTGTTTCCCGTTGTTCATGGATGGAGGCTTTGCTGGAGCAATGGTTTCTGCAAAACAGCAGTACCCTCAAGTGGTTGACTCTTTGGGAAGTGACAAATCTCAATACATTGCCTGCTACAATGGGGAGACTCACTGTGCTTGAAAGTCTAACAATCGGTGGGGCTGATTTGCTGGAGGAGCTTCCGGAGTTACCTGCTTCTCTAAGGGACTTGAATATCTGGGGTGCAAGGTCTCTGAAGTCATTGCCTGCTACAATGGGGAGACTCACTGCCCTAGAAACTCTTGAAATCGATGGGGCTGATTTGCTGGAGGAGCTTCCGGAGTTACCTGCTTCTCTGAAAAATAAGAGAATTGAAGGCCGTGGTGGCCGATTGCTCTGAAACGTAAGGACACTCTACTTTTAATAAGGTACTTTCTTTTCCAATTTATTGAATAAATTAAAAGGCTCTTGCAATAGATTTGGTTTTTTTTTTTATCAGTAAGATATTCTTATTTGTGACTTATTCCTGCACAGACAAGTCCATTAAAGGCCGTGGTGGCAGGTGGCAGGTGGCTTCTCTGAAACACTCTGCTTTCATAACAGAAATAAATCAGATACATGCGGCAGGATATATAATGCTTCATAACTTACCAACCCCGTATTAATAAGGTACTTTCTTTTCCCATTTTTTTGAATAAATTAAAGGATCTTGCAATAGATTTGTCTTTTCTCTTTTTATCAGTAAGATATTCTTATTATCAGAGGAATGGAGAAGGACCCGGTTGCAAAAAGAACTGAAATAACTAAAACTGTACAACAAAAGGAAGGTTTATTTTGATAAAAAGCGAAAGTTCTTATTTGAAAGAACATGCACAAAATTCACAAAGCGTCCAAACTTCATTTCTAACAAGTTCCACTTTATTGGGACTAATTTGCCTAAATTCCCTGTTGAAGTGTCTGATGTTGTTAGCTGAAATTATTTTTAGTTGTTCTTTCCTTTTGCTTTTTTTTATTTGATCAATTTTTAAAGTGGTGCTGGCCAGCAGTACCTGTTTTGGTTTTCATACCACTAGTGTATCTTTGCCTTTAATTGGTACCTGTTGGCAGATTTATGTTGAATAAGAAAGTTTGTTGTCTTGATTTGAACTAATCTGCATCTGTAACAATCTTTATTGATTATAATGTGATGAGGTTTCAATGAGATTATAATGTGATTTGAACTAATCTGCACCACCTGATGGGGCTAGATGTCAACTCTCTCACCTGATGATTGGGTTTCAATTATAGGTATCATTCACTAATTCTTTACCAAACTTGCATATTGGGTACAGGTGATGACCGGTTGAAACAGTCCTCGAACTGCAGCTGGAAGTGCAAAATCAAAGCAGAGGTGCTGCAGCGCAATTTTACCAAGTTCAAAGGAAAGAAGTCCAAAATTGCCAGAGGGGCCGCAGTGCAATTTTAATCCAGCTGAGGAGATGAATGAGGTTAGACTAGCAAATGAAAAAAAAAAAAGTGTTATTAGTCATATCTCTAATTCATTAGTACAGCCCTATTTGCAACTTGCTAACAAGTATAATAAACAATATCAACCAGCAATCAAGCCTAATTGGATATGTATAGTTATGGCATGAGATTTTGGACAGAATACTGATTATGTGAAAATGGTATTAGTGTGCAAATTACACAAAAAACCGAACACGTTGGGAACGAATGTGATAATTGAATGTATATACACATTGAAATTCATTTGACAGCACAAGAAAATCATTTGACAATTTTGCGCTGTCTTACAAGAGGCAGAAAATTGTGAAAGAGATTTATGGAATTGTAAGGGGTAAGCATGCAAACTTATAGTTGCTTATTGAATAGTTAACAACAATGACCCAATCCTCATTGACAATTTTATCCCCAAAATAAATTAAAAAAAAAAAAGACATGATTTTTGCTACATGTTAATCTCTTGAATGAAAAAAGCCATGATTATAGATATAATGTAGCATCCATTAACTACCTACAGAGGTACTGGATTTTCATTAACTTGTTTCATTTTCTGATTAATATTCTGATTAGAGATTAGGGAAGCAATGGTGGGAATGCTATGTGATTTTGTACTGAAATCATGATTCACTGGTACAGTCTTCTCTAGCAGAAGTTTATTTTGGCGGCAATGATTCATGTAAACTGCATCCCTATGGGCTGAGTCTGTATGTGCCTCTGTCGGAGTACAAGGACAACATGCGAAAAATTGGGTTTTTCATCAGGTTACTTCTCACTTGATTTATCTATTCTCTTTTTTTTTTTCTTTTTTTCTTTTTTTTTTTTTAATTCTTGGTAGACACTACCAAGTTTGAAATAAATAATTGATTTATCTATTCTCAGTCTTCAGTTTCTAAGAAATTTTCGTTCCTTATTTATAAGAGCGCCATACTATTTTTGAACTAGGTGTTTGTTACCCGTCATTTGTTGCAATATCCTGGTTATTGTACCAGATAGGGTCTGGTTGGTATCAGTATTAATTGGAAACTTGGGAATACCTGATTTGTGGTTTGCAGAATTTTAGCCCAAACTGAGACTTGACTGAATATCCAAAATTAGGAATTGCCGATAGTAAAATTAGACAAAATATTTGTTTGACAAAATGCTACCGCATAAATGTTTGACAAAATATTTTTTTTGTAACTTTTTTCCTACCTTTTGAACATAACAAGTTTTATGATTAACTTACTGATTCCGCTTCCGATTCCAATTTTCATAGCAATGGCTGATACATACTTCATGTAAATTCACAAACACTTGCCCTCAGGTTTAAAAAACTAAACAGCTGAGCTAATGTTGATAATTGTTAAAAAATTATAGTGGCAGCAGAGATATTGAAGGCGATATGTAGTGCTAAAATCCAAATCACAAGTATACAAATTCATGATGTTCTCTAAGCGACTCTTGAATTGAGAAATAATTATTAAACAATACAAAAAATGAGAATTTGTAAAATTTATTTGGTATACATCCTTTTTACTCTATAATCAACATATATAATATATGCATTGCCATTTTCCTAACTTATTAGTTACATCGCATACATATACATAGATGACACGTGTAACTTTGCAGTCTAGCCGGTACAGGCAACACTTAGATCGGGTTTACCGTCATCTGCTCTAGCACCAAAGATGGGCCCACCCAAGCCTGCCGCATCCTTGATATTATCCTCCAACATTTGACCGGCACCCCCGGCTCGTCCTTGTCAGACCTTATGGCCATCCTCGGTGGATCTTCTGTGGCATCACCGGGTGCAGTGTGGTAGGTGGTGGCGGTGGAAGACCCCTTTGGTTGTGCTCCTTGCGCGCCTGACATTGATCTTTTCTTTTTATTGGAAAACTAATACTGATGGAAAAATATAATAGCAATTAGTACTGCAACCTGAACTGAACTAGAACTAGAGTGTGGTTTTGTAGAAATCGAACGAAAGAAAGAAAGAGTGGGGAAAAGATTATTTGGGGTGGGGGGTGGGGGTGGAGTCCGGATCCCCTAAAGTAACCCAATTTTTGAGTTTTGACGTGTACGGTGCCTATTCGGTGGTAGCGCACGGGGCCAGTATTATTTGTGGGGTCCAGTTTCTTTAAGATTCGTGTTAGAGCACCTTGAACGGCTTGGATCAAAACTCAAAAATTGGGTTACTGCACTGGATCTGAATTCGTGGGGGTGGGGGGGCAACCCGACACGTAGGAGAGTTGACTGACACGTGTCAGGAAGATTGGATCGAGGGACGCGTGTAATTGTAATTGTAATTGAACAGCACTCTGTCTGGGGCTTCAGCTTCATGCTTCATCTTGGGCCTAAACTTGTGAGCCCACAACGGACCCAAAAATATTTGTGATGCCCACGGTACAGGTACAGCAGATAATTAAGACTTCAAAGAGATACACTTTCATCTGATTAATTACGAGATATTGATTTGTCCATCTGTTGGGGGATTTAATTTCTTTTTAAACTATTCTAATCCGTCTAATCTTAATCAGATGGCTGAGAGGTTTTGCTGAAAATTAAAATATTATATTTCTACATTTTGAATCTCATTATGAGACGCTGCTACAAGTAAAAACTGCAATCATCTTATTTTCAATATTAGTGAACCTGAACTGAACTAGAGTAAGATTTTAGATATGGTTTGTAGAAAACTAAAAATGGAACGAAAGAAAAAAGAATTTGGGAAAAGATTGATATACTAGCTAAGGGATAAATTTGGGGGGGCAACCCGACACATAGGAGAGTTGACTGCCACGTGTCAGGAAGATTTAAGGATGGAGGGACGCGTGTAATTGTAATTGCACAGCACTCTGTCTAGCTGGGCCTTGACGCTTCATCTTGGGCCTATAATAAAAATTGCATTTTGTTTCAATTTTAAAAATTGAGGGCCGACAACGGATCCAAAAGAATTTGTGATGACCGTTCTACATATATACACGTCCTTGGTAAGAAGAGGTGTTTGAAATTTGTTTGTGTGTAAATCTCCAAAGGAAATAAAGGGTTCTTGTATGCACGGAGCACATTCTACACGAGAGGTAACAAAATCAGTCCCATTATATCAGTGCACCTGCTAATAACATGTATATAGAAAATAACAATCGAGAGACATGATCATTACTTAACAAAATACTTGAACAAATAATATGATGAAAAATATAAGTGAAACCAGTCTTACAAACATGTTAAGAATTTGAAAGTAATTTACGAGAGGCTCTATCGTGCCTTTTTTTTACAAAAAAATTTAATAGTTGCCTATAAAAATCTAATTTAGGTTAAGTAAAGATACAATATTTAAAAATAGAAAAAGGATGGAGGTACTTGTTACTCGTCTTTATTCTAAAAATGACCCATGAAAAATAAAAAACCCTAACAATCAAAGGCTAGTCGGATCCTATTTCCTTTATTTGTAAACACAACAAAATTTCATATTGCGGCTCTTTATATTTTGTTTCCTTCAAAATCTAAATTATTTCAATACATTGTATTTAAAAATTGAACAAGAAGAAAACAAATTTTGATATCAATAATAATCACGGCATAAGACCATACATACACATGTGTGTATATATATGGCACATCTAGCACATGAAAAATTGAAAAATTTGAATTATATGAGTTAAAAGTTATACTTGTGTAAATTTTGTGGTTCATTCAAATTTACGGGGAGATCATATATGAGGCAATTGTTCTTCACAACGGTGTGAAAGGAACAAAGATATATATAGGCAATTTAATTTTGATAGACAAGTCCGACCATATCCAATTTAATTTTTTTTGAGAAAGCATATCCAATTTAATTTTGATAGACAAGTCTGTATTGTACTTTTTTTTTTATGTAAGCATTGCTTCATGAGTTCGCATTTTCTAAAAATATTTATAATCTTAAGTTTTAAAGCCGTTAATGAGTCAAAATATTTTTATGACATATTGGATCCTTTAGTATAAAACTCCGTAATTTCCGAAAATAAAAATTAATTTACTTCTTACTATTTTTATAATGCATTGTTGTTTGCTTATGCTTTTGAATTCGGTAATTATGTTAATGCATTACTTTAATGATCTTTGTTTCCTTCAAATATTTCTTAACAATTTACATCTAAAAAAGATTTCCAAACAACAAATTCAGAAAATATTGTTATACGGAGTATGAAAATATGAACTTTTCTTATTTTGCAGTACTTATTTTCAATATAAAATATTGCAGACATGTGTTTTATGTTTTAAAATCTTAAAATGTATGAGAGTAAAAGTTGTATTGATGTTTTTTCTTGTTTTTGTTTAACTATTTGTTTTCAGGAATTAACCAATTTTATAAACAAAATACCACATATAAAGCATATTTATTTTTTAAAATACAATGAACAAAAAAATAAATGTAGTTAACATCAACATAACATTTAAATAAATAAAAGTATATATAATCTTATAAAATTCACAAACCTAAAAATTCCAATTAAAAAAGGTATAGTATGTATCTTACTGCATAATTAGAGATATACAAAATAATTGAAAAAGTAAAGAAATTATTATGTAGATTTTACATTCTAAATTTCATATTGAATTGAAATGAAATATATTTATAGAAAGGTTTACACTCATCATCTTTATTAGTAATTTTAAAAAATAATTGAGAAACTAAGCATATGTTTATGTTCAAGGGAAGTCACTTGTAATTATTAAATAATTTAATAAAGAGGGAGGACAATGCTTTTACTTTTGATCAATATATAAAATATATGTGTTTTACCAACTCACATAATGTTAAGAACTTTTTAGTTGTTTGTTTTTTTGTGTACTCTAATATTTTAAAATATATTATATATAGTTTCTACTAACATAATTAATGAACATGTCTCATAATTAAATATATAGAAAAAGGATGGAGGTACTTATTGCTCGCCTTTATTCTAAAAATGACCCATGAAAAATAAAACCCTTAACGGATCTGAGGCTAATAGGATCCTATTTTCATTTATTTTTCAACACAACAAAATTTCGTATTGCGGCTCTTTATATTTGGTTTCCTTCAAAATCTGAATTATTTCAATACAGTTTATTTAAAAATTGAACAAGAAGAAAACAAATTTTGATATCAATAATAAACACGGCATAAGACCATACATACACGTGTGTATATATATATAGCACATCTAGCACATGAAAAATTGAAATATATGTGATAAAAGTTATACTTGTGTAAATTTTGTGGTTCATTCAAATATATGGGGAGATCATATATGAGGCAATTGCTCTGTTAATTCATATCCAATTTAGGCAACTGTATGCAACATTATAACATCTAACTCAACAAGTCCGACCATATCCAATTTAATTAATTTTCTAAAAATATTTATAATCTTAAGTTTTAAAGCCGTTAATGAGTCAAAATATTGTTATGACATATATATTGGATCCTTTAGTATAAAATTTTGTAATTTCCGAAAATAAAAATTAATTGACTTCTTACTACTTTTATAATGCATTGTTGTTTGCTTATATATGCTTTTGAATTCGGCAATTATGTTAATGCATTACTTTAATGATCTTTGTTTCCTTCAAATATTTCTTAAAAATTTACATGTTAAAAAAAGGGCCCGCTGACCAGTAGAAATTCCCAAACAACAAATTCTGAAAATATTGTAATACGGAGTATAAAAATATCATCAAGTGAACTTTTCTTATTTTGCAGTTCTTATTTTCAATATAAAATATTGCCGACATGTGTTTTAGGTTTCAAAATCTTAAAATGTATAAGAGTAAAAATTTTATTGATGTTTTTCTTATTTTTGTTTAACTATTTATGTTCAAAACTTAACCAATTTTATAAACAAAATACCACATATAAAGCATATTTATTATTTTAAAATACAATGAACAAAAAAAATAAATGTATTTAAAGAAATAAATGTGTATATAATCTTATAAAAAATCACAAACCTAAAAAATTCAATTAAAAAAAGTATAGTATATATGTATTTTACAACATAATTGGAGATATACAAAATAATTGAAAAAGTAAATCAATTATTATGTAGATTTTTCATTCTAAATTTCATATTGAAAATAAATATATTTATAGAAAGGTTTGTACTACTCAACATCTTTATCAATAATTTTAAAAATAATTGAGAAACTAAGCATATGTTTATGTTGAAGGGAAGTCACTTGTGATCACTAAACAATTTAATAAAGAGGGAGAACAATGCTTTTACTTTTGTTCAATATATAAAATATATTTGTTTTACCAACTCATATAATGATAAGAACTTTTTATTTGTTTTTTTTATTTACTCTAATATTTTAAAATATATTATATATAGTTTCTACTAACATAATTAATGAACATGTCTCATAATTAAATATATAGGATGAGTCGTTATGTGAGTTATGCGTCATATAACAGGGATGTTTAACCTAACACGAATATATATACACACACACACTTATTGACATTCAAGTTTTCGAAATGAATATTATGTGTGCAAGCACAAGTTGTATGATCTATATCTATACTGTTGATCAAGATTCATGCGATTTCTGCAAAGGCAATGCAGAAATGAATGAATATCAAATTTTTGTGAATTTAGAGGCAATATGTATAGCAATTTCTCTACTGTTGTCACTTGAGGACACCTCCATTGTTACAAAAATGGAGGGGATTGGACAAAAAAAGTAAATAATAATCAGTTAGAGCATATGCTAAAGAAATTAACTAAACCTACTGTATCATTTTAAATTCGTATATTTTTACAAAAAAAAATATCTAAAGTGAGTGATCGATAATCTAAGAATTTATTTTGAATTGAAGTATGAAAGTAGACCAAATTATATTATTGATAGCCATCGTTTAGGATTCACAAATGCCAAAAAAAATTTATTTCTAGAAATATATTAAATATTTTGTCGGGAAGGAATAAGATGAAAAGTTTTCTCGATGTGATAGATGGCATTCGAATATTTAGATTTTATATGCATATCTCAATCCTTAGTTACATAAATATGTTCTTTGTATATACTCTAAGAAACCAAATTAATTATTTTGTTCTTTCTATTGCATAGAATTTTTTTTTTCCATATATCCGGTTTTTTATAAAATATTTGATACATTTTAAAAATAAATATTTCTCCTTTTTAGTGGATATCCCATCATTATTTAGTTGTCTAGGTATGAACAACCCCAATGCATTTGCCACTATTTACTTTTAAGTTTTTTTTTTTTTTAATTTGGATCCGGACTGTTCAATCAGAAAGTCAGGCCAATTCGGTCCGTGGTGGAATACACGGGGTCCTTAATATTCGTGTTAGAGCAGATCAGACGGTCCGGATGAAAACTAAAAAATGGGATTACTTTAGGGATCCAAATTCTGGCTGTAGTGGGCTTTGTCGGTAGATCTAGTTCTTCTACGGTAAAATGAAGCTTCCTTCCATCTATTTTTTTTTAAATTCAAGTCATCAACATAGTGATAAATGAATTATTCGGGTTCGGTTCGGCGAGGTCAAAAATTCATGATTTGGGAATAATTCAAGTATAATTCAGGAATGATTTGGAATTATCCGGATTAAAAATCTCAGTCCTACAAGGGAGCAAAAAAAATTCTGGAAAATTTGGGAAAAAATTGGGAAATTCGGGAAAAATTCATAAAATTCGCGAATTATTCGGTCAAAGTTCGGTTAACCGAATAATTCGGCATTCGGTTTGACATTACCAAAAAAATGAATTATTTGCCAATAATTCGTGAATCATGTGACTATGGTCATCAAGAGGCCTGTAGATAAATATAGTAGACACTACAAAGCTTCAACTTCAAGGCGTGCCACAGAAAATTATATCTTTATTCCGACTTCCGAGTGTTGTTCCTCCTGTGGTTTAATTATCCTGAATGATCATCTAAACCTTAATTCAGGCCCAGGGGCCCACCTAATTTTTTTTAACAATTTTATATAACTACTTATCATTTTAATTAGTCAATCTAGATCACCTGATTTGATTGAATGTCAAGATATCTATAAATGAATATTATACTTGCATATACCGTTTGGAGGTAATTAAATGCAAAATGAAGAAATTTGGGGTAGCCAAAATCCATCCTTTGACCTAAATTAAATTCTATGAATGTATTAAAGACAGTGTTGATATAAAAAATGCTATGTTTGGCCGACATTTTTGTTAATATCCAAAGTTTAATAGAAATTAATATTTATGCTCAGAATTATGAGTTTTCGCTAAAAATGCTCAAGCCGGTCATTTTATGGCCGGTTTACTTTCCCAGTAAGCTAATGAAATCTAATACTGAAAATTCGAATTTTTTTTTTAGACACTATGAAGAGCAAGATAATGAAATCTAACACTGAAAATTCAAATTTTTTGCTTAAATTATTTGTTAGATTACTTCTTTTGATTTATAATTAGCATATTTATACTAAAATACGCTAAATTACTTGAAATTATGTTGAATTACACTATATTAGGTTAAATTACACTAAATTACATTACATTACGTAAAAAATAAGGTAAATTACGCTAAATTATATATGAATAGGGACTATATCTTCACTGAAAAGACGAAAAACGACGATAAAACTTCAAACGGTCATAAAACGGTGCTCGAGTGTCGGCATTTAGCAAATGACCACTTTTCGAAAAGCTTGCAAAAATACGCATGCGTCCGTGATGACTATGTCATTTTTCAAAATTCAGAATTGCCATAAAACAAAGGGAAGAGTCTCAAAACTTGAGTTGAAGTTTCCGATTAAGATTTTCATTTATATTATTCAATCTAAGTAGCTCAGTAAATTAGTTACATAATGAACTTGTAGAATACCAATTTTTACTATTTTTTATAATTCATGAAAGATGACACAAAATTAGTCTACTTTAGCATAATTTACCGTATTTTTTACGTAAATAAAAAAAAGGAATCTAACAAATAATTTAAACAAAAAATTTAAATTGTCAGTGTTAGATTTCATTATCTTGCTCTTCATAGTATCTCTAAAAATAAAAAAATAAAAAAAACAGTAAGCCGGCCATTTGTGGCCGGCTTGGGCATTTTTGGCGAAAACCCGAAAATCTGGGCATAAATATTAATTTCTATTAAACTTTGGATATTAATAAAAATGTTGGTGTTTGGTGCCATTCTAAAATAATTCAAATTCTTCAATTTTTTTTGTGCTATATATACCCATATGTATGTTTGGTTTTATGGTGTGATTATTATCGAAATAAAAAATTGTCTTTCTTCTCGTTCAATTTTAAAAAAAAGGGTATTGAAATAATTCAGACTTTAGAAGAAATCAAATATAAAGAGGCGCAACCCGACATTTTGTTGGTAAGACTTTGGTTTGCTTTTATTTTTCATCTTATTATTTCTTCAAGTATTTTACTGATTAATGACCATATTCATCTGGACAAATATGTTCTTGGAATTTGTTCGCGTATACTATTGAAGTTATTTTTCATCTCTCTTGTGCAGACCAGAACCCTTTTATCTCCTTGGAGATTAACACAAAAACAAATTCCAAACACCCCTTCTTAAAATCGGCACGGAAAACAACCCCAAAAAAAGGAAACAATAAAAGGAAAAAGAAAAATGGTTAAGTCTAGGTTTTATTGATGTTTGATGTATTTCTTATTTGATTGTTTTATGCGACCAATGAGCCTCCCAAGAAATTTTGATACAGTAAATCAGATAAAGCTTAGTTGTTGTAATTTTTTTTATTTCTTTGTCATACTTCTTTTAATTTTACAACTTTTGTTTCCTATAATTTGGAGGCTTTTCTGATAAAAAATTTGCAAAAGGAAACTTTGCTAAAATGCAACATAACTCAATTCCAACAAATCCAAATTCAAATGCAAATGCAAATGCATGTGGCGTAGTTGCTCTCCCTTTCCTTTTTTTCATAAAAACCTCCCATTTCATTCATTTTGTATCAAGTCAATCAATATCTTGCTTTAACATGTTAGGCATGAATCAATTTCTTCCTTTTACCTTGTACCCTTTGGTACATTTTTCTAGTGACTATGTTTTATAGATGGACACCACTGTACCTTGTTGAATATCTAATTCTCTTATTACAATTTAATTGATTTATTACTAAACATAACACAAGTGATTATATTTTTTTTCCCATCATGCCCATATTTTATCTGATGGTTCAAAAACAATATACTGGAACAATTAACAAAAAAATAAAATTATTTTGGATAAATAATAAGGAAATTGCAATTTCCATTTTGTATCTTGATTTTTGTAAAACAAGCTCTAATCTTAAACTCGTTGGTTTGGATGAGTTAGCCATCCTCTGTTTTGTAATGTACAATTATTCATGGTCCCCATGTGGATTGTAACTCGTTGGTTTCAACTGTTTTGTATTCCTATCCTGCAGGGATTGTAACTCTGTGAATGCCACATAGAATCTGTCATTCTCAAATAATGCAGAGGACTTGAGATTTTGAAGTCAAGCTCTAGACCAGTGGTTATTACCCGTTATCTCTTTCCAAAATCTCTAATTCTTATCTCTCTTGCTTATTAACCAACCAATCTCTGCCTTTTGCTATCTGTTCTCTCAATCACCAATTTTGTACGTGTTTACAAAAAATAAAAAAATACATTTTGTTACTAGGTATTTGTCATTCCCAAGCAACACTAGCAAGGAAAAAACAAAAATCGAGAAAAAAATTTGAGAAAAAGAACAGCGGCTTTGTGGAAGCTGAGTAAAAGACAAAAGTAATTGAAGCAATAAGTGTTTCTCACAAAATCCAATACTACATTTACTGACAGTGTGGCGGGTTGCTGACTAGTGTGTTCTATTCACCTGCCGGGATTGTAACTCTGTGAATGCCACATAGCATCTGTCATTCTCCAAAAATGCAAAAGACTTGAGGTTTTCAAGTCAAGTTGTAGATATATGCGTTCTATTCACCTTTTACACAACTAGATTCCATCTATTACTGCATTCAATCTCTATTCATCTCCTCTCCTCTCTTTTGAAACTACATTCAATCAATCTTGCAGTCTCTGTTTCCGACTCTCTGATCTCTTGCTGTAGGGTACGCTTCCAAATCTCTGTTTCTCATCTCAGCCCTCTGCTCCATCTCTTGCCATCGAGTTCACGGTATCTCTTTCCAAAATCTCTATTTCTCATATCTCTTGCTTAGTATTAACCAACCAATCTCTGCCTTTTGCTATCTTCATTCTAATCGATCTGTTCTCTCAATCACCAATTTAGTACGTGTTTTAAAAAAAAAAACATTTTGCTACTTGTTATTTGTCATTCAGCAAGGAAAAAACAAAAATCGAAAAAAAAAACCCAGCGGCTTTGAGGAAGCTGCCGCAGTAGAAGAAAGAAGAAACTTCAAGATGGCTCTTTCAACCGCTGCCTGGAAAATTGTTGACTGGGTGGGGTCCGCTGCTGTCGGAGAACTTATCAGCATCGGTTTTTCGCGTGGCCATGAGCTGCCAGCCGATAGCAAAGCCGAGCTAAAGAGGCTACAGGCAGCTCTTCTCCAGATCACAACTGTCATGGGCATTGTCGAAGCTCTGAAGATGAAGGACCCGAGTGCTCGCCAATGGGTCGAGCAGTTTAGGGAGGCTGTTGAAGCATCTGAAGACGTGCTGGATGAGTTGGAGTACAAAAAACTGGAGGATATGGTGAAAGACCGAGATGAGGCGGGTGGATCCGCTTCTAGTTCAAAGAAGAGAAAACGATCTACTATCAATGATGATACTTTGGAGAGGTTGAAGGAGGCTGTAGCAATGTTGGATCAGGCTGCTAAAGGTGTGGAGAATCTCCTTCAAGCTGCCACTGTGCTAGGTATTCGTGATCTTTCTGAATCACGACAAGAAACCTGTAAAGTTTTAAGTCGCGAAACTACTTCCTTTTTAGTTGAAAGAGAGTTGTTTGGCCGGGAAGTTGAGAAGCATAAGATAATTGATTGGCTAAAGCGGCCAATTGATGCTCGCCTCTCTTCGTTTGGTGTTGTCGGGGTGGGTGGACAAGGAAAGACCACCCTTGTACAATATGCATATCAAGAGATGCGCGGGTTGAATCATTTCGACAAAACAATATGGGTTTGTGTTTCTACTAACTTCAGTGTTGAAGATATAACGAGAAAGATGCTTGGTGAACTGGGAGAAAATAATTGTTATAATAAACCATTAAATGCGCTTCACGAGACCTTGAAACAAAATATACATTTAAAGAAAATTCTTCTCATTTTAGATGATATATGGGACGATGAGAAAAGGAGCGACTGGGACCAACTGATCGCTCCTTTGAGGTTTGTACAAGAAGGTAGTAAAATATTATTTACTACTAGAATGAAATCAGTGGCAGACTTGCTTTCAAGTGTGATAAGTACAGAGCATGAATCTCTATCATTACAAGGCTTAGGAGAGCAAGAGTTGCAATTGCTCTTTCAGAGCTATGCATTTAGTGGTTTTAACCGTGACAATCATAGAGATTTGCAAGCAATTGGAGATCAAATACTAAAAATGCTTCGAGGTAATCCATTAGCAGCAAAGGTGATCGGAAGCTTGCTGAATTCACGTATGGACCACCAGTATTGGAGAAGAGTTTTGAATCACGGGTCTCTATTTAACTTTGAGCAAGCAAAGGATGTGGTGGAGGTTTTGAAATTGAGCTACTACCATTTACCCGCAAATTTGCAGGTATGCTTTAGATTTTGTAGCATATTTCCTCAAGATCATCTGTTTGATAAAGATGACTTGATCAAAATGTGGATCTGTTCTGGATTCATCCAGCAACAATCAAGTCAAGAAGAAAGGCCAGAAGATATTGGAGAAGACTACTTCAATCTTCTTTTAAGGAAGTCATTCTTTGAATATGTTAAATCATGGAAAGGTGAGAGATATGTTATGCATGATCTGGTGCATGAGTTGGCCCAAAACGTTTCCTATGGAGAATGTTTTAGAATAGAAGCTAATGATAAATCAATCACCATACCTAGCACTGTACGACATGTTTATGTACACGTACGTGATATGGAAAAGGTCACCCATCTTGAAAATTTACGCAGCTTGGTTGTAACCAGTTATTCGTATTCAATTGTTCTTCGAAATAATTTAATTAAAAAAAGTTTACGTTTATTGAAAATATGTGGATTGAGTAAGAGTGAAATGCCCAAAGAGATAAGCTGTTTGGTACACCTTCGCTACCTGTCCGCAGAGGGACTTGGACCTTATTATGTCATTGATGAAACGTTCAAGTACTTGCTCCTTGCTTCAGTTTACAAACTTTATCATTTGCAAGTACTAGAAATTCAAGGAGATGATGAGGTTGCGAACTATTCAGCAAAAACAACTGGAGTGACCAATCTACTTAGGTTGCGTTATATGAGGCTTCCAAAGAAGATAATGCAAACCATTCATGGAGTTCACAAGCTGACATCTCTCCAAGAGTTAACCTTCTTTGTTGGACAGGAGAGTGGTCAACGTATAAATGAACTGGGCACACTAAAGAACCTCCGACATCTGTCTATTGAAAACATTGAGAATATAGGGGATCATACTGAAGCTAAGAGTGCCAACCTATTAGGGAAGAATAATCTCATGTCGCTCTCCCTGAAATGGACCTCAGAGAGCAATCCTATTCACCCTGAGAAAATCATTGATTACCTCCAACCCCCTCCCAGTCTCATGGAATTGACAATTAAGAATTATAATGGCCAAAGATCTCCTAATTGGATGGATGATTCACCACCTTTAAACCTATCATCCCTCAAATTACATAATTGTCCTGTTTGGAAAAACCAATTATTTTCGGGGGAAATACCATATTTGAAAATTCTTGATATACATGATTGTCAAAATCTGGACAAGTTACCTGATATGCCACTTTCTCTTATTGAATTCCGAATTAGTAATGTGGGCTTGAATTCTCTTCCAGCTTTGTACCAAAATGTTGGTAATAACACTCCTGCACCATTATCCCTAAAATCATCACTAAGAGTAGTGGTGATAGAAAGGTGCCCCAACTTAGTATCCTTGCATGGATTTCTGCAGCAAGACAACCTAGATTTGCAAGCTATTGAGGAATTAACCATTAACGGTTGTGAGAGATTGGCACACCTGTCAACTCATGGACTTGGGAAGCTAACATCCTTGGAATACTTAAAGTTAACAAATAACCCAAAACTTGTGGCGATGGATTTTCAGGGCTACCTCCTACCAACAAAACTCCAACGAATTTACATGGGAAACTGTGGTGAACTTGATTTGCCAGTACTTGAGGCATCTTATGGTATCACTACTCTCATTGAGCTGGAATTACAAATTGCAACTATTACATCCATTGATGTTGCACAAAACTCATTTAGAGCTCTTAAAAGCTTGAATATTAGGGACTGTCCAAACCTAATCAAATTTCCCACTTTTCTGCCACTTTCTCTAACTGAATTGTACATCAGTTACGTGGGATTCAGTGCTCTTCCAGAATATTATCAAAGTTCTGACTCTAGCAGTGGCCCATCAACATCGTCACTAAAAATAGTGCATATAAAAAATTGCCAAAACTTTAGATCTTTGAACGGATTCCTGCAGCAAGACAACCTAGATTTTCAGTCTATTGAGGAGATTGAAGTCATAAATTGCGAGAATCTCGTACATCTACCAATGGGTGCATTTGGGAAATTTGTATCGCTAGAGAGATTAACAATAAGTGATTGCCCAATGCTAATGGCAGTTGATAACCAGAGCACCCTTCTTCCCATGGCACTCAAATACCTTTCAATAAAAAACTGCGGTAAGGTTGATGAGTCACTACTGGAATCAGCATCAAGCCTTCCTACTCTCATTGAACTTCGGATTTCTGATTGTGCAAATATTTCTCATATTCCCTCCTCAGAAAATGCATTCAGATCTCTCAATGTGCTAGATATATCAGAATGCAAGAAGCTCGTTGAACATTCATCTAGGGAACAAGCACATGGTGCCGACCGAGGAAGTACCTTGGCTTCTTTAAAGATCAAGGAGCTTCACATTGATAACCTCTCTCCCCTTCTCATCGAACCACTAAGAAGCCTAAGCTTTGTCAGCCACCTATCTGTTTCCCATTGTTCATGGATGGAGGCTTTGCTGGAGCAATGGTTTCTGCAAAACAGCAGTACCCTGAAGAGCTTGACTCTCTTGGGTGTGAGAAATCTCCATACATTGCCTGCTACATTGGTGAGGCTCCCTGTGCTTCATATCCATGAGGCTGATTTGCTGGAGGAGCTTCCGGAGTTACCTGCTTCTCTAAGGGAGTTATATATCTATGGGGCTGATTTGCTGGAGGAGCTTCCAGATTTACCTGCTTCCCTAAGGTTGTTATATATCACGAGTGCAAGGTCTCTGAAGTCATTGCCTGCTACAATGGGGAGACTCACTGCTCTTAAAAATCTAACAATTTTGAAAGCCGAATTGCTTGAGGAGTTCCCGGAGTTACCTGCTTCTCTGGAATATAAGAGAATTGAAGGCCGTAGTGGCCGATTGCTCTGAAAGCATCTAGAAATCAAGAAAGTTGATTTGCTGGAGGAGCATCCAGGGTTACATGTTTCTCTCAAAAATAAGTCCATTAAAGGCCGTGGTGGCAGGTGGCTTCTTTGAAACACTCTGCTTTACCAACCCCGTATTAATAAGGTACTTTCTTTTCCAATTTATTGCATAAATTAAAGGCTCTTGCAATAGATTTGGTTTATTTTTTATCAGTAAGATATTCTTATTTGTGACTCTTCTTGTATCAAACTTCAAAAACTTTATTGACTCATTCCTGCACAGAGGAATGGAGGAGGACACGAGTAGCTGGTCCTAAGCCCGGTTGAAACTACTACAGTACCTTCCCAGCAGGTATATATCTGACCTTGTTTCTTTATTTAAATTTGAGGGATACTAACATATTTCAAATTTTAACTCTCCCTATGTCTAAACTATATAGCTGGTCCGAAGCCCGGTTGAAACTACTACAGTACCTTCCCAGCAGGTATATATCTGACCTTGTTTCTTTATTTAAATTTGAGGGATACTAACATATTTCAAATTTTAACTCTCCCTGTGTCTAAATGATATAGCCCGGATAAAAGGAGGGGGGTTAACAATAAAATATTTGAAATGTGTTAATTAGAAGAATACCAACTCAAATTAAAAACAAAAAAGACACCGAAATTTGCAAAAAGAACTGAAATAACTAAAACTATACAACACAAGGAAGGTTTATTTTGATAAAAAGCGAAAGTTCTTATTTAAAAGAACATGCACAAAATTCACAAAGCGTCCAAACTTCATTTCTAACAAGTTCCACTTTATTGGGACTAGTTTGCCTGAATTCCCAGTTGAAGTGTCTGATGTTGTTAGCTGAAATTATTTCTAGCTGTTCTTTTCTTTTGCTTTTTTTTAATCATTTTTTTAAGTGCTGCTGGCCAGCAGTACCTGTTTGGTTTTCATACCACTAGTGTTTCTTTGCCTTTAATTGGTACCTGTTGTTTGGTTTACATACACTAATTATTTACCAAACTTGCATACTGGACCTCTTTGAGGGCTCTTAATTAATATTTTCCCTTCATGAATACAGGTGATGACTGGTTGAAACAGTCATCGAACTGCAGCTGGAAGTGCAAATCAAAACAGAGGGGCTGCAGCGCAATTTAAACATGTTCGAAGGAAAGAAGTCCAAATCCAAAATTAGGAATTGCTGATAGTAAAATTAGACAAAATATTTGTTTGACAAAATGGTACAAGCATAATTATTTGACAAAATATTTTTTTGCAACTTTTTTTGATAATTGTTAAAATTATAGTGGCAGCAGAGATATTGAAAGCGATATGTGGTGCTAAAATCCAAATCACAAGTATATAAATTGATGTTATCTAAGCGGCTCTTGAATTGAGAAATGAGAATTTGTAAAATTTATTTGGTACACATCCTATTTACTATATAATCAACATATATGGTATATGCATTGCCATTTTCCTAACTTATTAGTTACATCGCATACATATACATAGATGACACGTGTAACTTTGCAGTCTAGCCGGTACCGGCAACACCGAGATCGGGTTTACCGTCATCTACTCCGGCACCGAAGACGGGCCCACCCAAGCCAGCCGCATCTTGACCTTATCCTCCAACTTGTTGACCGGCACCCCCGGCTCGTCCTTGTCAGACCTTATGGCCATCCTCGGTGGATCTTCTGTGGCATCACTGGGCGCAGTGTGGTAGGTAGTTGCGGTGAAAGACCCCTTTGGTTGTGCTCCTTGCGCGCCTGACATTAATATTTTTTCTTTTTGTTATTGGAAAACTGATTCTGATGGAAAAATAGAAGTAGAGTGTATTGAAGTAGAGTGAGATTTGGTTTGTAGAAATGGAACGAAAGAAAGAGATTGGGGAAAAGATTTAGATGAAGAAGCTACTAGTACTAGTAATTAGAAACACGTAGGAGAGTTGACTGACACGTGATTTAAGGATCGAGGAACGCGTGTAATTGTAATTGCATAGCCCTCTGTCTGGGCCTTCACGCTTGGGCCTAAAACATAAAATGCTTTTTGGGCCTCTAGGTGTTGGTCCGGCCGGTACATAAAATGCTTCGTCTGATGAATCCCAGCCCATATAAAAAATTAAAAGGACAGTATTGCACTTATTTCAAAATACGATTAAATTTCTACCCTTTCCTCTTTTTTCTTTGGGTTGCTCAAAATTTCAAAATTAGTTGATCCAATCTGACTTGTACATTAAACTTCAGTAGACAAGGACTTCAGTTTACAAATCCGAAGAAACCAGAAGCACTTTTAACTAACATACATTTAAAAAAAATGGAACAATTAATAAAATGCGTTGTAATGTAATACAAAAGAAGAGAATCTGATAATTGTGAGATATTAATCCGTCCATCTGTTAACAGATTTAATTAACTTTTTTCTAATCTGATAATTGTCACTTCAGGACACCTCAATTGTTAAAAATGAAGGGGATTGGACAAAAAGAGTAAATAATAATCAGTTGGAGCATATGTTAAAAAAATTAACTAAACCTATTGTCTCAATCCTTAGTTACATATCTTATTTGTATACACTGTAAGAAACCAAATTAATGATTTTGTTGTTTCTATTGCATAGAATTTTTTTTCCATATTTCCGGCTTTTTATAAAATATTTGATACATTGTAAAATAAATATTTCTCCTTTTATCTCATCATACACCTTGATCGCCATTTTATCTCTTCACACTCTCTCTCTCTCTTCAGTAACCTTATTTTTTTAGTTTCAATCTGGACCGTTCGATCTGAAAGTCAGGTCAATCTGGCCCGTAGTGGAATGTACGGGTCTTTAATATTCGTGTTAGAGCAGATTGGACGGTCCGGATGAAAACTAAAAAGTTGGATTATTTTAGGCCGAGTCAAGCCGAGTCAACCGATTTTACACCGAGTTGAGCCGATTCAACGCAAAAATGACCGAGTTGAGCCGATTCAAGGCAAAAATGACCGAGTTGGCGGAGGAGGAGAAGGGGAGGAGACAATCGGAAGAGGGAGAACGGGAGGTGAGCGGAAGAGGAAGATTCTTGAAGGAGGTGGCGAAGGAGTAGCTGGTTTTTAGAATTGTCGATGCACAAAATGGCCTTTGTGTTTTTGAGATCATATATGGGACAATTGTTCCCGACATTTTTATTAATATCCAAAGTTTAATAGAAATTAATATTTATGCCCAGAATTCTGAGTTTTCGCTAAAAATGCTCAAGCCGGCCACAAAATGGCCGGCTTACGCCCCCCCTAAGCCGGTCATTTTTTTAGAGACATTATGAAGAGCAAGATAATGAAATCTAACACTGAAAATTTGAATTTTTTGTTTAAATTATTTATTAGATTACTTCTTTTGATATATAATTAGCATATTTATACTAAAATACGCTAAATTACTTGAAATTGTGTTGTTACGCTATATTAAGTTAAATTACACTGAATTACATTACATTACGCTAAATTACGCTAAATTACATATGAATAGGGACGATATCTTCACTGAAAAGGCTTTAAACGACGACGAAACTTCAAACGGTCATAAAACGGCGCTCAAGTGTCCGATTTCAGCAAATGACCACTTTTCGGAAAGCTTGCAAAATACGCTTGCGTCCTGACAACTATGTCATTTTCTAAAATTTAGAATCGCCAAAAAACTAAGGGAAGAGCCTCAAAACTTGAGTTGAAGTTTCCCATTAAGATTTTTATTTCTATTATTCAATCTAAGTAGCTCAGTAAATTAGTTACATAGTAAACTTGTAGACCAATTTTTACTATCTTTTATGATTCATGAAATATGGCACAAAGTCAGTCAACTTTAGCGTAATTTACCGTATCTCAGCATAAATAGCGAAGTTATTCTAATTTAGTGTAATTTAACGTAATTTAGTGTAATTCAACATAATTTATTGTAATATAGTGTAATTCAACATAATTTCAAGTAATCTAGTGTATTTTAGTATAAATATGCTAATTGCAAATCAAAAGAATTAATCTAACAAATAATTTAAACAAAAAATTCAAATTTAATTTCATTATTTTGCTCTTTCATAGTGTCTCTTAAAAAAAAAAAAAAAAAAAAAAAAACCGAGTTAGCCGGCCACAAAATGGCCGGCTTAGGTGGGGACGGCCACAAAATGAGTTTTTTTTAAGAGACACAAAAAAATGGCCGGCTTGGATATTAATAAAAATGTATATTAATGGCCGGCTTGGGCACAAAACGATTTTTAAGAGATTTTGAGACACAAAACGATTTTTAATGACCTTCAAGAGACCTTCAAGAGATTTTTAAGAGGTCGGGTTTACCGTGATCTGCTCCAGCGCCGAAGACGGGCCCACCCAAGCCAGCCGCATCCTTCACCTTATCCTCCAACTTGTTGACCGGCACCCCCAGCTCGTCCTTGTCAGACCTTATGGCCATCTTCGGTGGATCTTCTGTGGCATCACCGGGCGCAGTGTGGTAGGTGGTGGCGGTGAAAGACCCCTTTGGTTGTGCTCCTTGCGCGCCTGACAGTAATATTTTTTCTTTTTGTAATTGGAAAACTGATCCTGATGGAAAAATAGAAGTAGAGTGAGATTTGGTTTGTAGAAATGGAACGAAAGAAAGAGATTGGGGAAAAGATTTAGATGAAGAAGCTACTAGTAACTAGAAACACGTAGGAGAGTAATTGTAATTGCATAGCCCTCTGTCTGGGCCTTCACGCTTGGGCCTAAAACATAAAATGCTTTTTGGGCCTCTAGCTGTTGGTCCGGTACATAAAATGCTTCATCTGATGAATCCCAGCCCATATAAATATTAAAAGGACAGTATTGCACTTATTTCAAAATACGATTAAATTTCTACCCTTTCCACTTTTTTCTTTGGGTTGCTCAAAATTTCAAAATTAGTTGATCGAAGTTGTACATTAAACTTCAGTAGACAAGGACTTCAGTTTACAAATCCGAAGCAACCATAAGCATCTTTAACTACATACATTTCAAAAAAAAGAAAAGGAACAATTAATAAAATGCGTTGTAATGCAATACAAAAGAAGAGAATCTGATAATTATGAGATATTAATCCGTCCATCTGTTAAGAGATTTAATTAACTTTTTTCTAATCCGTCTAATATTTAATCACATGGCTGAGAGATTTAGCTTTAATAAATTTAAAGTATTCTATTTCTACATTTTAAATCTCATTATGAGAACAAATCACAGCAAAGCGTGGAGTCTGACTCTAGTGTTAATTATGTCTTCTATATTCCTGAAATTATATAAGAATAAAAAGCTAATATATTAAATGAAATTCCATGGGATCCAATCCAATCCCCAGTCCTCCAAAAAAATATATATCTCGAGACGAAAACAATCTTAAAATTCAAGTAACAAATATATGTCACAATAGAAGCAATTGAATCAACAAATATTTAACTAATTAAACGGTTAGACCTAACTTGATTTCACTATTATATGTTTAATTAAGTATATTGTTCATGCTAAACAGTTCATCTCATAGATTATTAACAGCAACCAATGATGAGATATCTGGAGATCACAATTAAGTACACGAGTAATAAAAAGAAATGAAAGAAGAAGCAGTGATAGAATAGCAACAAGGAAGAGGGACTCTGAGGCGGAGCCAAAAACCAAAGTTGTTGTTAATGAAAACAAGTCACTAAAGAAGAACAAACAGGAGACACACACTTGAATTATAAATGAAATAAAAAAACATCAGAAAAGAAAGCATGATAACAAAATCAGTCCCATTACCAGTGCACCTGCTAATAACCTGCTAATAACAAGTATATAAAAAATAAAAGTCGAGGTACATGATCATTACTCAACAAAATACTTGAACAAATAATATGGTTAAATAAAAGTGAAACCAGAGTCTTACCAACATGTATGTTGAGAATTTGGGAGTAATTTATGATAGACAAGTCCGACCATATCCAATTTAATTTTGATAGACAAGTCTTTATGTAAGCACTGCTTCATGAGTCCGCATTTTCTAAAAATATTTACAATCTCAAGTTTTAAAGCCGTTAATGAGTCAAACTATTTTTATAATGCATTGTTGCTTGCTTATGCTTTTGAATTCGGTCATTATATTAATGCATTTAATTATCTTTGTTTCCTTCAAATATTTCTTAAAAATTTACATGTAAAAAAGAGGCCCACTCACCAGTAGAAATTCCCAAACAACAAATTATGGAATCAATTTTACATGTGTTATTCCTTTGCCCTTATGCCAAATCAGTTTGGCTGGAGGTAGCCCGAATCTTGACGAGGAAAATTTTCAAACCTGGTAAGACAGTGTCTAATACCATTTATCAATCATGGCAAAATGGTCAAGCAGAAGGGTAATATGCCTCAAAAAGAATGGATGACCAGGTTTATATGTGTAACGTGGGGGATCTGGAAACAGCGCAATGCTGTAATATTCAGAGATCACTCTTTACCTCCAAACCTGATTGCTGACAGATGCTGCCAAGAGATGGAACAATGGCTCAAGTTGTGTTAAAAAGTTGCCTCTTCGTTTGTTTTATATAGAATAGTAATAATAATGTTTATTGTATTGGAATTCGGGGTTAAGAGAGGTTAAGAGATGCCTGTTGCATGGCACAAGCTGCTAGAAAACATAGAAGAGTGGTTGTGCGCATGTGCACAAGGGATATGCTGTGATAATCTCAGAAATCACAATGATGTAATTTGATCTACTTTAAATACAATTCACTTGTCAGCCTCTGACAAGCTTTCAAAAAAAAGATATGAGGAATACATCAATTGAGGTGTAAGTTTGGGACTACAGATCGACTTTCTAAGTTGTCCAAACTTGATTATCTCAATTCCAAGACTTATAGTAGTAATCTTTTATATTTAACAAATTTGCCCGAAAACCTATATTGAATTCAAATTCAAGACTTTTAAATTTCTTCACCATCAATTTCAAGTTACGCAAAATGGTTAGAATTGAAGAATGACTCACAATTTTGATCTGTTGGTCGATTACAATTTGCTACAATTCAACATTGTTCCATCAAAAGGAAGGACAACCCTAAGACAATTTTTCTGGTCGGGAAAGTAATAAGTCATGGAATTAAATTCAGTCAACAAAGCAGTTTCTCAAAAGGAGATCGTAACCAACAAAATTTTCAAGAAGATCGTTTCACGGCCGTGAAGAACTGCCGGTGCCAACTCCTATCCTTTAATTTTCCTATGTTTTGGTCTGTTTTTATTCTTTTCGTTTCCTTTTTCCACAACCGCTCTTCTTCTTTTCTGTTAGTTAATCTTATTTCTATGACGATATGTTTGATGAAGAAGAGAGCCCAAACAAATAGAAAATACAGGTGTTCCTTTTAATCAATAGATCACTGTTTCCCTATAATGTTCGAAACAGAGGAATAGGAAGATACATGTATCATCTTTCTTTGAAATTAATGACTAATGAAATATGTCTACCAGTAGAAGAAGTCAGAGAGCTTCACGTAAGATTAAATAATTCTATCAATAATCAATTAGCTAGGTGGAGATCCCCACTACTTGAGAGCTTCATGCTTAACAGGTCGGACTATTGCTAGTAACTTATTCAGTTGTGCATATGTGTTTGAGCATTTCCAGCCTGATATTAGCTCCTCTGATCAGCTGGTATCGTTTAATGCTGGAGGGAAGAGTCTAGACATTCGTTGAAAGAAAGTGAAGTAGAGAAGAGTCTAGACATTCCTCCTCTGTCCTGTTAGAGGGTGAATTTGTCAATCTGGTTTTCAATACAAGGTTATTAATTGATTAAATAAAGAAAAGGGTATATAAGAAAGGATTTTAAATTTTGATGGGGATATTGGATATTTTGATGTTTTGATGGGGATATTGAATATTTTGGAAATTTTGATGGGTACACCGGCGATTAACCCTTTTAGATAATACTTCCAACCATTCTAGCTAAGACAAATTTCAGCTATAGAAAATATTAGTGGAACGTGTTAGGTGGGTCAAAGATAGTGGACAGGTGTCACCATGAAAGTTCGGTACAAAAGAACTCACCTTTTTTGTTTATTTATTTATATATTATTACTGATTTGCACTAAACCCATACTTATTTAGGGAATTAAACTTTAATAATAAAATACTAAGTTTCCAATAAATATATCGTTGAATAAATTTCAAAACATTTTAAACTGAAATGAAACATATATAATCACTTATAATTGTACAAATTAAATTTAAAATAGCTCTTCATATTAATTTGCAAAAATTCAAAAATAATCTCTACATATTATAACGACATATTATAACTACTTTATAATTATTTCTTCAATTACATGTTAAAAATCACTTTTAAGTCAAATAAAATTTTCAAATCAAAAGTTGGGATGTTACAATAAGCAACAATCATATTTTCTGGTTAAAAATTGTAAAAATGGTTGGTCTTTTATGAATCTAGTTTGAAAGTTTTACGTAATTATGAGCATGTGCGTAAAACATAATTAATATAGGATTCCTGCTGTATTTAAAGACGAGACAACATTTTTAAAAACTCAGTTAACTCAATCTTACAATGAGAAATGTTTACATTTAAAAATTTAAAATCATTTATTGTAAATTATTTGTAGTTTGAAAATAATTTTGGGTGGCTTGACCCTAACCCTCTTATTAAAAAAAAAAATATTCAGAGGGCTTACAAGAAAAATGAAAAAAAAATTCATACTGAAACTATAGGCACTTCAAATGTATAATAGTACACATCCTAATTATAACCCTCCAATTTAGGAATAACCGCATAGATGCGTTTTATAGTATGCATGGATTCTTAAACGGGGTGGGGAAGCTGAGCTCTTCCCGGCTGCTCAAAAGTGATAACCGTCGGATTTGTGATATGATTCACACAGGTTCTTCAGGGGCAGAAACTAAAAAATAGAGATTGAGGGTTGAAGAATCAAATATAGTGTAATTTCATTTTATAAAGGTGGCTAAAAGATATTAATTCATATAAAAGTTACAAAATTTAATAGACCAAATTACAAATTTTCAAACTATAGGGGGTGCTTAGCACCCCTTCCCCACCACTATGTTCCGCCCCTGAGGTTCTTAATCTAATCTCTTACACAGTTTTCACTCACCATTATAGCAATACGATTAAAAGATAATACTATAATGCGGGTCATAATTGCTCTATAATGAGTTCCAACACGTTGCTCTAGCATTCCAATTCCTAGGGGTGCACGAAAGGCTCATAATTCGTAACTCATTTGGAATGAATCGGATTCAACTCACCATCTTACTTGAGTTGACTAACTTGGTTGACTCATGAGTCGAATCTGGGGGCAACTCAGCTCAATTCGGATTCAACGGTGGTATGTAATATATTACATTATTTTTATTTCAATTTCTGTACAAAACATAAATAAACATGTGAATTTCTTAGTCGAAGATATTATATAGGAAACACATTTTGCATCTAAAAATTGATAAAAGAAACAACTACCTATTGGTAAAATTGATAATTATGTTTTACATATTACACATAATAACAAAGTTTTTTAATTTTTTATTGTCATGGCATGTAAATATATGAGTAACAATTTTTTTTTTTCTCTTCACCTACGGAGTAAATTAGAAATATTATTGGGTAACACTAAAGTACGCACTAATTAGCACCTTTGTTATCTCTGTACCTTTAAATTAGAAATATCATTGGGTAACACCAAAGTAAGCACTAATTAATTAGCACCTTTGTGTAAAGTAAGCACTAATTGGCAGCTTTAACACAAATAAAAGAAACGGGCTCTGTCGCTTCCTCATTGGACGCTGAAAACTAAATTAATTCTCAATTCAGAGATGGGCATGGGCTATTAACAACTGCTCTATTAAGAACACTATGTTTTGGATTTTGTGAGAAACCCACTTCCCAATACAAAAAAGTTTCTCTCTTCTTCTATAAAATTTCATTTGTTATATTAAAGTAATTTGAGTTTGTCATGTGAGAACAAATGATTCTAATAAAAACAAATGATTCATGAAGAGAGGACCCTTGTCCTTTTACCTACTCTGCAGTCCGTCCTTTTTATAATATACACATTTGTTTTTATTAGAATGTTTTATCTTCTAAAAGGACGTTTTGGTTCCACCAAAAAAGTGTTTCTCCCAAATCCAATACATCATTTACTGACAGTGTGGCGGGTCACTGGCGCTTCCACTTTGCCTTTACCAAATACCAATTAGTGAATTACCAACTACTTGTTTCGTATTCCTATCCTGCAGGCATTGTAACTCTGTGAATGCCACATAGCATCTGTCATTCTCCAATAATGCAAAAGACTTGAGGTTTTGAAGTCAAGCTGTAGATATATGCGTTCTATTCACCTTTTACACAACTAGATTCAATCTATTACTGCATTCAATCTCTATTCATCTCCTCTCCTCTCTTTTGCAACTACATTCAATCTATCTTGCAATCTCTGTTTCCGACTCTCTGATCTCTTGCTGTAGGGTACGCTTCCAAATCTCTGTTTCTCATCTTAGCCCTCTGCTGGATCTCTTGCCATCGGGTACACGCTATCTCTTTCCAAAATCTCTAATTCTCATATATCTTACTTACTATTAACCAACCAATCTCTGCTTTTGCTATCTTCATTCTCAATCGATCTGATCTCTCAATCACCAATTTAGTACGTGTTTAAAAAAAAAATACATTTTGCTACTTGTTATTTGTCATTCCCAAGCAACACTAGCAAGGAAAAAACAAAAATCGAAAAAAACAGAGAAAAAAAACAGCGGCTCTGAGGAAGCTGCCGCAGTAGAAAGAAAGAAGAAACTTCAAGATGGCTCTATCAACCATTGTTGACTGGGTGGGGTCCGCTGTTGTCGGAGAACTTATCAGCATCAGTTTATCGCGTGGCCATGAGCTGCCAGCCGATAGCAAAGCCGAGCTAAAGAGGCTACAGGCAGCTCTTCCCCGGATCACAACTGTCATGGGCATTGCCGAAGCTCTGAAGATGAAGGACCCGAGTGCTCGCCAATGGGTCGAGCAGTTTAGGCAGGCTGTTGAAGCATCCGAAGACGTGGTTGATGAGTTGGAGTACAAAAAACTGGAGGATATGGTGAAAGACCGAGATGAGGCGGGTGGATCAGCTTCTAGTTCAAAGAAGAGAAAACCTTGTCCTATCAATGATCATACTTTGGAGAGGTTGAAGGAGGCTGTAACAATGTTGGCTCAGGCTGCAAACAGTGTGGAGCAACTCCTTCAAACTGCCACTGTGCTAGGTATTCATGATCTTTCCGAATCACGACAACAAACCTGTAAAATTTTAAGTCACGAAACTACTTCCTTTGTAGTTGAAAGAGAGTTGTTTGGCCGGGAAGTTGAGAAGCACAAGATAATTGATTGGCTAAAGCGGCCAACTGATGTCCACCTCTCTTCGTTTGGTATTGTCGGGGTGGGTGGACTAGGAAAGACCACCCTTGTACGATTTGCATATCAAGAGATGCGGGGGTCGAATCATTTCGACAAAACAATTTGGGTTTGTGTTTCTACTAACTTCAGTGTTGAAGATATAACGAGAAAGATGCTTGGTGAACTAGGAGAAAATAATTGTTATAATAAACCATTAAATGCGCTACAAGAGACCTTGAAAGAAAATATACATTTAAAGAAAATTCTTCTCGTTTTAGACGATATATGGGATGATGAGAAAAGGAGTAACTGGGAGCAACTAGTTGCTCCTTTGAGGTTTGTACAAGACGGTAGTAAAATATTATTTACTACTAGAATGAAATCAGTGGCAGACTTGCTTGCAAGTGTGATAAGTACAGAGCATGAATCTCTATCATTACAAGGCTTAGGAGAGCAAGAGTTGCGATTGCTCTTTCAGAGTTATGCACTTCGTGGTAACCTTGATAATCATAGAGATTTGCAAGCAATTGGAGATCAAATGCTAAAAATGCTTCGAGGTAGTCCATTAGCAGCAAAGGTGATCGGAACTTGCTGAATTCACGTATGGACCAGCAGTATTGGAGAAGAGTTTTGAATCACGGGTCTCTATTTAACTTAGAGCAAGCAAAGGATGTGGTGGAGGTTTTGAAATTGAGCTACTACCATTTACCCGCAAATTTGCAGGTATGCTTTAGATTTTGTAGCATATTTCCTCAAGATCATCAATTTGATAAAGATGACTTGATCAAAATGTGGATCTGTTCTGGATTTGTCCAGCAACAATCAAGTCAAGAAGAAAGGCCAGAAGATATTGGAGAAGATTACTTCAATCTTCTGTTAAAGAAGTCATTCTTTGAATATGGTGACTTATGGGATGGTGTAAGGAGATATGTTATGCATGATCTGGTGCATGAGTTGGCCCAAAACGTTTCCTATGGAGAATGTTGTAGAATAGAACCTAATGATAAATCAATTACCATACCTAGCACTGTACGACATGTTTATGTAGATGAACGGGAAATGGAAAAGGTCTCCCATCTTGAAAATTTACGCAGCTTGGTTGTAACCACTTATTCGTATTTATTTGTTCTTCCAAATAATTTAATTAAGAAAAGGTTACGTTTATTGAAAATACGTGGAGTGAAAAACAATGAAATGCCCAAAGAGATAAGCTATTTAGTACACCTTCGCTACCTGTCCGCAGAGGGACCTGGACCTAATTATGTCATTGATGAAACGTTCAAGTACTTCCTCCTTGCTTCAGTTTACAAACTTTATCATTTGCAAGTACTAGAAATTTCACGATATGAGGATGTGATCTATTCAGCAATGGAAACAACTGGAATAACCAATCTAGTTAGGTTGCGTTATATGAGGCTTCCAAAGGAGATAATGCAAACCATTCATGGAGTCCACAAGCTGACATCTCTCCAAGAGTTAACCTTTTTTGTTGGACAAGAGAGTGGTCAACGTATAAATGAACTGGGCACACTAAAGAACCTCCGACATCTGTCTATTGAAAAAATTGAGAATATAGGCGATCATACTGAAGCTAAGAGTGCCAACCTATTAGGGAAGAATAATCTCATGTCGCTCTCCCTGAAATGGACTTTAGAGAGCAATCCTATTCTCCCTGAGAAAATCATTGATTACCTCCAACCCCCTCCCTATCTCATGGAATTGACAATTAACAATTATAATGGTCAAAGATCTCCTAATTGGATGAATGATTCACCACCTTTAAACCTATCGTCCCTCAAATTACTTAATTGTCCTCTTTGGAAAAACCAATTATTTTCGGGGGAAATACCATATTTGAAAATTCTTGATGTACATGATTGTCAAAATCTGGACAAGTTACCTGATTTGCCACTTTCTCTTATTGAATTCCGAATTAGTAATGTGGGTTTGACTTCTCTTCCAGCTTTGTACAAAAATTCTGGTAATAACACTCCTACACCATTATCCTTAAAATCATCACTAAGAGTAGTGGAGATAGAAAGGTGCCCCAACTTAATATCCTTGCATGGATTCCTGCAGCAAGACAACCTAGATTTTCAGTCTATCGAGAATATAGTAGTCAGAGGTTGTGTGAATCTCGTACATCTACCAATGGGTGCATTTGGGAAATTTGTATCGCTACAGAAATTAACAATAAGTGATTGCCCAATGCTAATGGCAGTTGATAAACAGAGCACCCTCCTTCCCATGGCACTCAAATACCTTTCAATAAAAAACTGCGGTAAAGTTGATGAGCCACTGCTGGAATCAGCATCAAGCCTTCCTACTCTCACTGATCTTTGGATTTCTGATTGTGCAAATATTTCTCGTATTCCCTCCTCAGAAAATGCATTCAGATCTCTCAATGAGCTACGTATATCAGGATGCAAGAAGCTCGTTGAACATTCATCTAGGGAACAAGCACATGGTGCCAACCGAGGAAGTAGCTTGGCTTCTTTAAAGATCAAGGAGCTTTACATTGATAACCTCTCTCTCCTTCTCATCGAACCACTAAGAAGCCTAAGCTTTGTTACCAAGCTATTTGTTTCCGATTGTTCATGGATGGAGGCTTTGCTGGAGCAATGGTTTCTGCAAAACAGCAGTACCCTCAAGTGGTTGACTCTCTGGGATGTGAGAAATCTCAATACATTGCCTGCTACAATGGGGAGACTCACTGTGCTTGAAGCGCTGAGTATCTGGTGGGCTGTTTTGCTGGAGGAGCTCCCGGAGTTACCTGCTTCTCTAAGGGAATTATATATCTCTAGGGCTTATTTGCTGGAGGAGCTTCCAGATTTACCTGCTTCCCTAACGTTGTTAGATATCTCGGGTGCAAGGTCTCTGAAGTCATTGCCTGCTACAATGGCGAGACTCACTGCCCTTGAAAATCTACAAATTCACAATGCTGATTTGCTGGAGGAGCTTCCGGATTTACCTGCTTCTCTAAGGCAGTTATGTATGCTTGATGCAAGCTCTCTGAAGTCATTGCCTGCTACAATGGGGAGACTCACTGCCCTAGAAATTCTAGCAATTTCGAACGCCGAATTGCTCGAGAAGCTCCCGGAGTTACCTGCTTCCCTGAAGATATTAGAAATCTCGGGTGCAAGGTCTCTGAAGACATTGCCTGCTACAATGGGGAGACTCACTGCCTTTGAAAGTCTGAAAATCTATGAGGCTAATTTGCTGGCGGAGCTTCCGGAGTTACCTGCTTCTCTAAGGGGGTTATATATCTCTGGTGCATGGTCTCTGAAGACATTGCCTGCTACAATGGGGAGACTCACTGTGCTTGAAAGGCTGTCAATCTCTGGGGCTGATTTGCTGGAGGAGCTTCCAGAGTTACCTGCTTCTCTGAAAGAAAAGAAAATTGAAGGCCGTGGTGGCCGATTGCTCTGAAACGTAAGGAGGCTCTACTTTTATAATAGACCCCCAACTCACGATGAAAAAAAAACCATCTAGAAATCAAGAAAGTTGATTTGCTGGAGGAGCATCCGGGGCTACACTTATACGGGGTTTCTCTAAAAAATAAGTCCATTAAAAGGCGTGGTGGCAGGTGGCTTCTTTGAAATACTCTGCTTTACCAACCCCGTATTAATAAGGTACTTTCTTTTCCAATTTATTGAATAAATTAAAGGCTCTTGCAATAGATTTTTTTTTTTGTCAGTAAGATATTCTTATTTGTGACTCTTCTTGTTTCAAACTTCAATACAGAGGGGCTGCAGCGCAATTTAACCAAGTTCAAAGGAAAGACGTCCAACATTGCCGCAGAGGGGCTGCAGCACAATTTTAATCCAGCTGAGGAGATGAATGAGGTTAGACTATCAAATGAAAAAAAAAATAAACAATATCAAGCAGCAATCAAGCCTATTTGGATATGTATAGTTATGGCATGAGATTTTGGACATAATACTGGTTGTGCAAATTCAATTGTTTACACAAAAAACCGAACAAGTTGAGAACGAACGTGAAAATTGAATCTATATACACATTGAAAATCATTTGACAGTTTTGCACTGTCTTACAAGAGCAGAAAATTGAGAATGCTTGTGAAAGATATTTATGGAATTTTAAGGGGTAAGCGTGCAAACTTTTCGTTGCTGATTGAATAATTAACAACGATGACAATTTTATCCCTAAAATAAAAAAAAAGACATGATTTTTTCTACATGGCAATCTATTGAATGAAAAAAAGCCATGTTTATAGATAGAATCTAAATACCTACAGAGGTACTGGATTTTCATTAACTTGTTTCATTTTCAGATTACTATTCTGATTAGAGATTAGGGAAGCAATGGGGGGAATGCTAGGTGATTTTGTACTGGAATCATGATTAGTACAGCCTTCTCTAGCAGAAGTTTATTTTGGTGGCAATGATTCTGGTAAACCGCATCCTTACGACCTGAGTCTGTCGGAGTACAAGGACAACATGTGAGAAATCAGGCTTTTACATCTGGTTAAATTTGAACCCAATTTCAGTTCCAAATGGTGAGCCCAATTGGCCCACAAGTTTAATTTTGGTTACAATAAGTAAACAAATTGGCCCAATTGCAGTTCCAAATTGTATATTAATATTTACAACACTGGCACTGACGTATGCTTCTAATGCCGTCTAATTTGTCAAAATCTATTTGGTACACCTCTTTTTTACTCTATAATTAACATATACATAAATATCCTTTGCCTTCTTCCTAATTGATTACATTGCATACATAGATGACACGTGTAACTTTGCAGTCTAGCCGGTACCGGCAACACCGAGATCGGGTTTACCATCATCTGCTCCAGCACCAAAGACAGGCCCACCCAAGCCAGCCACATCCTTGATCTTATCCTCCAACTTTTCGACCGGCACCCCCGGCTCGTCCTTGTCAGACCGTATATATGGCCATCTTCGGTGGGGCTTCTGTGGCAGAACCCGGTGCAGTGAGGTAGGTTGTGGCCGTGAAAGACCCCTTGGGTTGTGCTCCTTGTGCACCTGACATTGATTTTTTTTTTTTTTAACTGCAAAACTAATACTGTTTGAAAATAGAAATAGCAAGTACTGAAACCTGAACTGACTGAGTGAGATTTGGTTTGCAGAAATCGAACGAAAGAAAGAGAAATGGGGAAAAGATTTATATGAAGAAGCTACTAGCTAAGGGATGAATTTGGGGGCAACCCGACATGTAAGAGAGTTGACTGACACGTGTCAGGAAGATTTATATGAAGAAGCTTCTTGGGTTAGTCCCTAATATGAATTTGCTATTGACATTTGCTTTAGTCCCTAATATGAAGAAGATTTATATGAATTTTCTATTGACATTTTAGATCCTTCTTGGGTTAGTCCCTAAAAGAAATTTGTTCCAGAATTTATAATAGCTTATCACGTATGATATTTAATGATGGCTAAATTTGGAAAAGTACATTCATTTAAACTTTGGTACCCATGTTCCTTAATATCTTGGTCCATATTGCTGTTTTTTTTTACTGGTGGGGTTTCTTGCCATGTGCAATTTTTTAAATTCAAATTGTATTTATTGCAATTGACGAGATCTTTTTCTCTTTTACAGATTCAGACTCAGGTAGTTCCTCAGGAATTGGTTCAATGCCAAAGCCTCAACACTGCAAGAAAACAAGGTACATTTTTTTTATTGTGATTGTATTTGTTAGGGTTACTAAGCATCTACTCAATGATAAAAATTATTTTACTGGTAATATTTATCTAATGGACATTTTTTCACACTTCAATCTGCAGGAAAAAGCTTCTCTGCCTGCTTCGGGTCATGAAAAATAACGTAACTTTGACTGTTTTATAGCTTACCAGTACAGACTGGTAACATAAAATTGCTCCGTGATTGTCCTTTCTGGTGACCATTGGCAAAGAAACCAAAACAATTAAAACAAGGGAAATACCAATGACCAATTGTTTTGTTGTACCAGTAATAACTCAGTACTGTACTGCGCATCTTAGTTAGTCTCTTCTCAACATGTCTAAATTTGTCTTGCCTTTCACATTGCAATGAGATGAGATGATAATATTATTTACCTAATAACCATTTTATTCTTGTTATGCCAGAATCATCTAACGGGTCGAAACAATCAGATGCGGATGACCCATTAAACCTAGCCAATCCTACTGACATGAATGCTCAAATTGATGGTAAGTTTCCTCAAAAGAAATAAAAAAAAATGAAAGTCTGCCTTCCTATGTGATATAAATCTGAGAGGATACTAAGTGTTATCATATCCTGCATGAAAAGCCAGAACCTGACAAGCAATACCGAGCTGCACTCTTGCGGGGCCGCTTTTCTGATACTATTTTGAAAGCTCGTGAAAAGACTCTTGACCAGGTTTTCAATTGTTGCCTTTCTATTGGTTGATGACATACTTTGTAGGGCTTTAAAGTACTACTAGCTGGGTTGATGCATAGCTCACAGTGGTCCGTACTATGGAACCATATCTCTATTTTCGAAGTCCAAACAGACAATCCGAACTGCTTTATATGATCTTCATATGGTTAGCCTCGAAGTACATTTTCATATGAAGATCATGTTGAGCTGTTCCAATCGACTATTTGATGTTTGAAAATGGAGATGTGGATCCATAGTACGGACCGATGTGCGCTATGCATAGTACCATGGCCTCCTAGAAAAATATCCTGGTTCATATTCAGTTGAAAAGGACAAGCAACAAAAATTTTGCAATGCTCCAAAGAAGTCTGGAAAAAGAAAATTAAATGAGTCAGAATTTATATATGAAATCGTTTATATTTGGTTACTAACTTTGATTAATGACTAATGCATCTAGAAGGTTGCAAAAAAGGACCCTGAGAAGCTAAGGTGAGAAAGAGAAGAGCTAGAAAGGCTATAAAGAGAAGGTGGGTTGTTGTCTTCTATGCCAAACAGTTCATTTAACTTTTAATAATTTTTGTTATTGATTATTAATTGCGATCTTTTGTTCTTTATTGTTATTTTTATTTTTTGGCATTTAAACAGAAAAGGCAAGGCTCCAAGCAGAGGCAAAAGCAACTGAGGAAGCAAGGAAGCGGGCCGAAGCTCCAAGAAGGTGGATTCGTGTAAACCGCATCCCTACTAGTCTGTATGTGCCTCTGTCGGAGAACAAGGACGACATGAGGGTACTTCTCACTTGATTTATCTATTCTCAATCTTCATTTTCTTTGAAGCAATTTACGTTCCTTATTTTGAAGTAGGTGTCTGTTACCTGTCACATTTGTTGCAGTATCCTGATTATTGTACCAGACAGGGGCTGGTTGGTATCAGTATTAGTTGTAAAAGCCCCTGCTGGTATCAGTATTAGTTGTAAACCTGGTTGGTGGTTTGCAGAATTTTAGCCCAAACTGAGACTTGACTGAATATCCAAAATTAGAAATTGTCGATAGTAAAATTAGACAAAATAGTAGCAGCATATTTGTTTGACAAAATAATTTTTTTTTTGCAACTTTTATCCTACCTTTTGAACATAAAACAAGTTTTTTTTCGAAAAAATCCATGTTTCAGATTCAATTCGGTCGATTTTTACTGATTCATCAGGTTTCTATTTTATGATTATCTCACTGATTCTGCTTCCAATTCCAATTTTCATAGCAATGGCTGATAAGCGGCTTGGCTAATTTGCATGTTGATAATTGTTAAAAATTATAGTGGCAGCAGAGATATTGAAAGCGATATGTAGTGCTAAAATCCAAATCACAAGTATATGAATTGAGAAATAATTAGAAAACAATAAAAAAAAATGAGAATTTGTAAAATTTATTTGGTACACATCCTATTTACTCAATAATCAACACAGATGATATATGCCATGCCATTTTCCTAACTTATTAGTTACATCGCATACATATACATAGATGACACATGTAACTTTGCAGTCTAGCCAGTACCGGCAACACCGAGATCTGGTTTACCATCATCTGCTCCGGCCCCAAAGACGGGCCCACCCAAGCCAGCCGCATCCTTGATCTTATCCTCCAACTTGTTGACCGGCACCCCCAGCTCATCCTTGTCAGACCTTATGGCCTTCCTCGGTGGATCTTCTGTGGCATCATCGGGCGTAGTGTGGTAGGTGGTGGCGGTGAAAGATTCCTTCGGTTGTGCTCCTTGCGCGCCTGACATTAATTTTTCTTTTTCTTTTTCTTTTTTTTTCTTTTGTTTTGGTTATTATTGGAAAACTGATACTGACGGGAAAATAGATCGAAGTAGCAAGTAGTGAACCTGAACTGAACTGAAGTAGAGTAAGATTTGGTTTGTAGAAAACTAGAAATGGAACGAAAGAAAAAAGAATTGGAAAAGATTGATATATTAGCTAAGAGATGAATTTGGGGGGCAACCCGACACATAGGAGAGTTGACTGCCACGTTGTCAGGAAGATTTAAGGATGGAGGGACGCGTGTAATTGTAATTGCAAAGCACTCTGTCTGGCTGGGCCTTGACGCTTCATCTTGGGCCTATAATAAAAATTGATGGCCGACAACGGATCCAAAAGAATTTGTGATGATCGTTAATTCTACAGCTAAGAGAGTTTGTTATATACCTCCATCTGATGAATCCCAGCCTATATATACACGTCCTTGGTTTTGAAGAAGAGGTGTTTGAAATTTGTTTTTGTGTAAATCTCCAAGGAAATAAAGGGTTCTAGTATCCTTGACAAAATCAGTCTCATTACTCAACAAAATACTTGAACGAATAATATGATGAAAAATAAAAGTGAAACCAGTCTTACCAACATACTTGAACGAATAATATCAAAAAAGAAAGCATGAGGAGAGGAGCCCCTGAGAGGTGTTACGTGCGGATCCACATCCTTGGTTATTAAGAATGGGTGATTGAAATCTGTTTTTGTGTAAATCTCCAAAGAAATAAAAGGTTCTACTATGCACGGGACACATCCTACACAAAAGAGGTAACAAAATCAGTCACATTACTATGCACCTGTTAATAACAAGTATATAGAAAATAACAGTCGAGGGACATGATCATTACTCAACAAAATACTTGAACAAATAATATTATAGTGAAACCAGTCTTACCAACATCTTGAGATTTGAGAGTAATTTACGAAATTTATTTATGATTTGAATTTTTCAATCTAATTTACAAGAGGCTCTGTCATGCCTTTTTTACAAAAAATTTAATAGTTGCCTAAAAAAATTTAATATAGGCTAAGTAAAGATACAATATTTAAAAACAGAAAAAGGATGAAGGTACTTGTTACACGCCTTTATTCTAAAAATGACCGTTGAAAAATAAAAAACCCTAACAGATATGAGGCTAATCGGATCCTATTTTCCTTTATTTGTAAACACAACAAAATTTCATATTGCGGCTCTTTATATTTGGTTTCCTTGAAAATCTGAATTATTACAATACCTTTTATTTAAAAATTGAATAAGAAGAAAAACAAATTGTGATATCAATAATAATCACGGCATAAGACCATACATACACGTGTATATATAGCACATCTAGCACATGAAAAATTGAAAATTTTGAATTATATTAGTTAAAAGTAATACTTGTGTAAATTTTGTGGTTTATTCAAATATATATATATGGGGAGATCATATATGGGGCAATTGTTCTGTTCACAACGGTGTGAAAGGGAGACAGATATATAGGCATGTATCACTGTATGCAACATTAATTATAACATCTAACTCAACAAGTCCGACCATATCCAATTTAATTTTCCCGTTAATGAGTCAAAATATTTTAATGACATATTGGATCCTTTAGTATTAAACTTTGTAATTTCATAAAAAATAAAAATTCTTCTTACTATTTTTATAATGCATTTGTTGTTTTCTTATGCTTTTGAATTCGGTAATTATGTTAATGCATTACTTTAATGATCTTTGTGTCCTTCAAATATTTCTTAAAAATTTACATGTAAAAATGATTCCCAAACAACAAATTCTGAAAATATTGTTATACGGAGTATAAAAATATGAACTTTTCTTATTTTGCAGTTCTTATTATTTCAATATAAAAATTGCCGAAATGTGTTTTATGTTTTAAAATCTTAAAATGTATGAGAGTGAAAGTTGTATTGATGTTTTTTCTTATTTTTGTTTAACTATTTATGTTCAAGAATTAACCAATTTTATAAACAAAATACCACATATAAAGCATATTATTTTTTAAAATACAATAAACAAAAAAATAAATGTAGTTAATATCAACATAAAATTTAAGTAAATAAATGTGTATATAATCTTATAAACTTCACAAACCTAAAAAATCCAATTAAAAAAAGTCTGTATCTTACTGCATAATTAGAGATATAAAAAATAACTCAAAAAGTAAAGCAATTATAACATTTTGTAAGTTACAACTTCTTACAACAATTTGGTTTTTATATTTTCAAAGTCAAAACAGTCGATCCAAACAGTTCAACATGATCTCTATATTAAAATGTGCTTGGAGATAAAATTTTACATTTTTTTGAATTATTTTACTATTTATTAAGTATTTTACAAAAGTGTTGTTTATAGACAATTCTGGACTACTGAAAAATAGCATTTTTGTAAAATACTTAATAAATATTAAAAAAATTCAAAAAAATATAAAATTTTATATCCAAGAACATTTTAATATAGAGATCATGTTGAATGGTTTGAATCGACTATTTGGACTTTTAAAATTGCAAAATCAAATTGTTGTAAAATGTTGTGTATATATATAGTTATGGCATGAGATTTTGGGCATAATACTGGTTATGTGAAAATGGTATTAGTGTGCAAATTCAATTGTGTACACAAAACCGAACACGTTGAGAAAAAATGTGAAAATTGAATCTATATACACATTGAAAATCATTTGACAGTTTAGTGCTGTCTTAGAAGAGGCAGAAATTTGAGAACGCTTTTGAAAGATATTTATGGAATTTTAAGGGTAGGCATGCAAAATTTTCGTTGTTGATTGAATAGTTAATGACCCAATCTGTAACAGTCCAATTTTTTAATACATGAAAAATTAATTTAACTTAATATAAAGTGTGTTAAAGAAGTATCAATCTAGGTTTTGAAGTATACATATAAATCTTTGTATGTTAATAATTTGAAATTAATACAGTCCAATTTAAATTAATTCTAAAATCTTTAGCAGAAGTGATTGATAAATTTTGTTGGTCTTAAAATAAGAAATTCGGAAAATATAAATAGATAAATTTTGTAGTATTTAAATAAATATAAAATTAGAAGGGGAAGTCTTACTCTAACTTTGGATATTTTAAAATTAGTTCTAGTATATTTTAATTTAAAACTTGGTATTTTGAAAGCCAAGTTTATTTAAAAAAAAATGCAAGGGGTGTAAGTACATATTCACTGAACAATTAATTGAGAAGAATATATAATATAATATTTTTAGTTCTAAAAATTTACATATGGACACTTGGCATCCACTACTTCTCTATTATCAAAATTTACAAGTTTGCCACTTACCTAACCCCATTTCATCTCTTTCACGTGTCACACTAGCTGCCACTCCAATTTTTATTTCTTTTGTTCCATTTTGGTTTTCTCTCGCACCTCTCTCTATCTAAATTCAAACCGTCCTTGTAATTAACGGAAATAAAACGGAGAGATTGAGAAAGAAAGAGCGGACAGAAAATTGAAGAGAGAAAGGGGCAGAACCAAGTAACGACCTTCTCTGATTGCTGAATAACATGGAGGAGACGAAGGAGACAGAGGTATTCGCAGCACCTGTCGTTCTCTTTGAGATCAATGGACTCGTAACAATTGGAGCAATACTCGGTACTTTCTTGTGCTTCCTTTTTCCTTGTAACGTACTAGGATGGTGTGTAAGGGCTGGGACCATTCCTTATTTAGTTCCTGGTTGATTTGACATTGAACCTTGGGTAATTTGAATAGAAATTGTTCTACTTTGATTACCCGTTGAATTGATTGATCGCTATCCTTAGCGTGTTATTAACCTACAATTTGGGAGGTTGCAAGTAAATTATTGATTCCATCTTCTTTCCACGCAACTCCTCTACTCTGACTCTCAGCTCACCTCCTCTCTCAAGCATCTCTTGCACTCCAACTGTTTGTGAAAATGCTCCTTACAAGTTTTGTTGCTCCAAGCAGCACGTGTTATACTTGTTGCTCTTTCAAATGAAAGAAGACAGACTATGACTAGGCTATCTCTATTCTTAACTGTGGTTACAGTACCAGTTTCCAATCAAGGACTCCAATCTCAGTTTGTTAACCGGCAATTGAGCTGATCAAGTTTGGTACCGGCATGTGCTGGTTATCACTGTGCATGCACACTGTCTGCTTCCACAAGATCCAATTTACTTAGGCATGCTTCGACAAATCTGAATCAAACAGACCACCTACTTAACATGCCTGCAGAATGATGAACTTGACCTCGAGCCACGTCATGCCCAACATTGCTAAGGTGCGGGTTTCGAGTTATTCTCATATTCCTCTAACTGATTTTATTGTTGTTGTTTGATAGTCAATTCCTTTGCTTGTTGTTGTTACTTGCTTGTTTGTTTAATTGCTAATTGGGTATATTGTTGATGCTTGCTTGGTTGCTTGTTTGGTAATTAGTTGTAGTTAAGTTCTTGAATGTTCTTTTGAATTGCATAGTATGAATGCATGAGTTGTCATAAAAAAATGAGCATGAACATATATTCTAAATTGAATTGTGACAAAACTTGAAGAGTTTAGTGGCAAAATAAGATTGTAGTATATGCTAGTGTTATATTTTAAATAAAGCATGAAGATGCATGATTATATGTTTTTATATCAAAAATCTGAAAATGAAGCATGATGTTCAAATTTAGAAATTGGTTTTGAATATGACATGATTTGCATAAAGTGTTTGAGTTGCATTGCATATGCATAGATGATTTGGAAAAATCAGTTCATGTGTAATGCAAGACCTAATCCTAACCATAAAATCGATACAAACATACTACTTGCATGGCCTAAACTATAGAGTTGGTATATGTGGACTGCACTGGATATTAGTATACTTTGTAATTATAACCACTCAATTTGAATTGCTAACCAAATCGGTATGTATGGTGACCAACTTTAGACAAGGTGTTATAATTTAGACAAGCATGCAGAAACCTCAAGTATGGTGTTTTATAGCTTTTGGTATGATTTCCTAAGATTAGAGTATGGTATGATTTCAATCAATTGGTTTAACATTAATTGGATCATGTTTCGATTTGTTTGGTTGCTAATTTCTTGACTAATGCTTGCTGATCCCTTGTTGGTTAGTTGAACTATATTTACTTGTGATTATGTAGAATAGTTTGATATAAATAAATGACTATATTTTCTCAAAACAAGAATGCATAATGTTGCATATGAGAGATCACCATATTTTCTGAAGTTATGGTCTAAGTTTATTGGAAGCATTTGAATTGAAACATATGTGGATTATGAAATATTCGGGTAGCGCATAGCGTCAGCTGTGTAGGCGCTATATTCGGGTAGCGCATAGCAAGAGCTGTGTAGGTGCCATATTCGGGTAGCGCATAGCAAGAGCTGTGTAGGCGCCATATTCGGGTAGCGCATGGCAAGAGCTGTGTAGGCGCCATATTCGGGTAGCGCATAGCAAGAGCTGTGTAGGCGCCATATTCGGGTAGCGCATGGCAAGAGCTGTGTAGGCGCCATATTCGGGTAGCGCATCGCAAGAGCTGTGTAGGCGCCATAATTCGGGTAGCGCATGGCAAGAGCTATGTAGGCGCCATATTCGGGTAGCGCATGGCAAGAGCTGTGTAGGCGCCATATTCGGGTAGCGCATGGCAAGAGCTGTGTAGGCGCCATATTCGGGTAGCGCATGGCAAGAGCTGTGTAGGCGCCATATTCGGGTAGCGCATAGCAAGAGCTGTGTAGGCGCCATATTCGGGTAGAGCATTGGCCGGATTTATGCTTGGTGCAAGAACTTGTAATGCATGATAAACAAAGAAAAATATTTGCAAATTGATATACTTGAACAATTGTGCATATTTGAGAATTGCTAAGTTTGGAACAAAGCATGGTTAAACAATAGGGTTGCATAAGTAAATTGGATTGAACATTGAAGTCTAGTGCACATGAGCATTGCATATTATAATATTTGGTTATGCTTGATTGTTATAGCTATTAATTGTTTCTCTAGCTTGCTTATCTTTTATGGTATTTGAGCATTTCTTAAAGCGAATGTTGAATTTATTTAGGTTTTCCTCTTGACTTGATTGCGGTGTTACTTTTTATAATTGTGTTCAATAGCTAATTGATCCGTGAGCTTTTAGATTGCATAACTGAATTCTTTCATAAATCTCTTATTTGCATCACATGCGAGTATATAGAAGACATGAGTTGAACAATGCTGGTAGTTGATATGCATGACATGTATATATATTTTCTAAAACTGGCGCATGACATAGTAGGAAGCAAATTGACCGAAATAGGAGTTCGATGTAGATGAATCATTTGCGTGATATGAATGCATAGCTTTTCTCATGAACATATGACATAGATGCATTAGGTTGCACATGAGGCATGAACATAATTTCTGAATTTAAAGTATGGTTGATTTTAAAGCATTTGATTAAAAAGAATGAGATATAGTTGAGTTATGCATTGTAAATTTTATGTTTGATTGTCATAGTCATATAGATTGATTATAGAAAGTTCTGGGTTGCTGACTTTTGTTATCATACATGAGTATTCCATAAAGTAAAGTTCTAATATTTTCGTTGATTGATTATAGTTTAAGCTAGTTTATTGGAATCATATATTATTATGGTCTATATTTTGGTGCTCGGTGCTGTTTTGGTTCCAGTTGGTCGGATCTGGGGATAACTCGACTGGAACTGAATACCGCACGGGGAGATTTTCAATCTCTCATCTTTCCACTTTGTGGGTTCCAGGTACAAAACGCAAGATAAGGAAATACGATTTCGAACATGAAGACTGCGGGACTTGCAACGAAGAAAAGTAAGTTATGTCATTGGTAGTGTATATGTAACTATGTGATTATGTAAAATGATAGAAAACGCCTTGCGCTGATGAGCGCGGCGGGTTGTCGGCCCCCGTTGTCGGGGTGTGACACAATCCTCATTGATAATTTTATCCCTAAAATGAAAAAAAAAAGACATGATTTTTGCTACATGACAATCTATTGATTGAAAAAAGCCATGATTTTAGATAGAATCTAGCATTCATTAACTATCTACAGAGGTGCTGGATTTTCATTAACCTGTTTCATTTTCTGATTAATATTCTGATTAGAGATTAGGGAAGCAATGGTGGGAATGCTAGGTGATTTTTTACTGGAATCATGATTCACTGGTACAGCCTTCTCTAACAGAAGTTTATTTTGGTGGCAATGATTCGTGTAAACCGCAAACCCACCAACGGCCTGAGTCTGTATGTGCCTCTGTCGGAGTACAAGGACAACATGCGACAAATCGGGCTTTTCATCAGGGTACTTCTCACTTGATTTATCTATTCTCAATCTTCATTTTCTTTTGAAGCAATTTTTGTTCCTAATGTATAAGAGCTCCATACTGTTTTTGAACTAGGTGTGTGTTACCTGTCATTGTTGCAGTATCCTGGTTATTGTACCAGACAGGAGCTGGTTGGTATCAGTATTAGTTGGAAACTTTGGAATACCTGAAATGAGACTTGACTGAATATCTAAAATTAGGAATTGGCGATAGTTCTATTAGACAAAATATTTGTGTGACAAAATGGTACCAGCATAATTGTTTGACAAAATATTTTTTTTGTAACTTTTTCCAACCTATTGAACATAAAACAAGTTTTTTTTTTAAATATCTATGTTTCAGATTCGATTTGGTCCTTTTTAGTAATTCACGTTTCAGATTTGATTCGGTCGATTTTTACTGATTCATCCGGTTTCTATTTTATGATCAACTTACTGATTCCACTTCCGATTTCAATTTTCATAGCTATGGCTGATACATAGTTTATGTAAATTCACAAACGCTTGCCCTAAGGTTTAATAAGGGAGATGCTGACAGATGGGCGAACAATAGTCAGAATTATTGGGGGCCCTGTCAAGACAGAAGAAAGATAAAGGGGAATAATAATCAATTCTCTTAATTGCAATTAGTTAATAATAATGTAAATCAAGGGGGACGTCATGTTCTTGAATGAAATGTTGATCTTTATTCTTTACTTTTACACAATTTATTACTTACTCATCTTTCCGTCATATGTTCTTGCTTGTATCCTTGCCGGCGTTGGACGCAGTGCTCAGTTATCTACCTTTCGTGTGAATTTTGTTTTATAAGCTGAATAATTGGTTGGATTCATTGGAAAATCTGTTAAATTTTCTGAGAATTTTGAATGCAATGCCGGGTTTCTGTTTGGGGCTTCGGGCTCTTGAAATCACCTCACGAGCCCGAAGTCCGGACTTAGGCTTAATTGGGCTCTGCCAGAAAAAAAAATAAAGATAGGACATTAAATTGTTGGAAATTCACTAAAACGTCCGAGCTAGAGTAAAAATGGGTAATGTGGGCTAATAAACTTTTAATTAAGCGGAGGCCTAAGCTTTGTTCCTTTGGAGGGTGATGTTGTCCAAATGACTTGTGACCAATATATATTCTGTTCCCCAACCAAAATTAGAGTATCATATACAAACCTTGTTTAGCGTACTCGCCAGGTAATTACAAGTAATTTTTTTTTTCCTTGTCATCTTAAATTTCTATTTTCTTGCTTCCCTTATTTAAAGGGAGCATCATGCCACATGAATGTAAATGAATATGATAATAGAGGTTGTATAATTTGAAATATACAAGATTGCATGAACAACATCAATTTAATTCACGTCTTTAATTTTACAGCAAGAAGATTATTTTTTGTTTATATTCAAAATTTATTTGCTCGCCGAGATTTGTGGCATGGCCAAAATTCTACAATTTTGAAAAAAAATGAAACTTTTAAAATTGCAAATTCACAATATAGATTTTCATACACTGTGATCATACTGAACATGAAATTTTAAGATTGGTCTGATTCCGTTGGAAATTATGTAAAAAGGCCATAATACAAAAAAATAGAAATTTGTATTAAGCAAATGCGGGATGGTTATACATTAATGTCACCGTTCACCAAGACGCCTATATTACAATTAATTATGATTACCTAGGACCATGACAGAAAAAGGAGATGGTTGCAAAATTGTAGCGTTTTTTAATAGTATTATTAATTTATTTAAGGAGTTCAAATTATTTTTACAACAAAAAAAGAATGTTCCGATCAATTTAACTTGTTATGATGTTCTGAAACTTTAATTGTTCTACAGAAAATATTAATAAAGAAGCGAGAAAAATAAAAAATACCAACAAATTTTCTTGAGTAGAAAGATCGGTAGAAGTTCTACCGACTAAAATTTTGAATTAGTTTGGACGGGTAGAATTCCTACTTATCTAAACCAATTTTTCTTTTTAGTTTTTTATTTTTCTATTAAAATATAAAAAGTTTTTAACAAAATAGATTGAATCCTTCTATTTTTCTAAAAACATTTTATATTTTAATAGAGAAATTAAAAAGGAAAAAGCAACATTTTTATTGTAAAAGTTATGCCGATTCAAATTTTAGATTGATACTCCTATTTCTCTCCTTTTTAATATTTTCTATAGGTAAAAAATTCTCTCTCTTTTGGATGTGCATTATCGGATTCACCGACACAACAAAAGACTTAAGAGAAAAGATTTCCTGTAGAAGCACCAGGTTAACCTCCATTAAAATAATAAAACAAATATATAGGAAGATGAATATCTATCACTACTACACGGATCTGCAATCATATACGACTGCATTGTTTGTGGGACAGTGTTGATAAATTAATTATACTAGGTTCTAACAATGTTTCTAGAAATAATGACCTAATTAATTAATTAGTATATTATTTGTACATCACATGTACACAAATAATTATACAAATTAATTATTCCTTTCACTCACATATGTCATATCATATATGTCATATTTATTTGGAGTTATAATATCATCTCCACAATTAATTGCCCCATGCAACAAATACGACCCTTCCTAAAAAATATACATAGATTGACCCACTTTTAATTTTTTTTTTTTTTGATATTTTGTCTTTATTGTACCGGAACTAATTAATACTTTAATAATTTCAAGTTGTTTATCTTTAAATACATGGTTGATACACTACAAATTAAGTATTGATAAAATTGTCAATATTTTATTTATATGTTTATGTATAGATAACTAAAAGTTGATACATAAAAAATTTAGAATTGACGCCTAAATTGATTAAAAGTTGATAATTAATAAAATATAACAAAATTCTATAAATCAAACGATAAAAGTTGGTGATAGAAGCAAGTCGAAATTCAAAAGAGAGCTCAGGGAACAAATTTTGAAGGAGGATGGAGACACCATTGGGTACACAAATTAAGTGGGGGATCTACAACAAAGAAAGTCGGTTTAATTAAAAATAATATAAAGAAAGAGGATTCGGAAAAGGATGAAAGCAAAAGAAAAAAAAAAAAAAAGGCTTGGGCCAATTAAAGCATTTTCGTTAAAAGATGTTTTCATTTCTAATATTTTTCTTGAAGTGCATATATGTATTGTCCAGTTGCCTTCCTTTATTAAAGTTGTGCACATCACATGTCCCATTATCACGCTTTTTTTCTCTTCGCCAATCAAATTCAGAAGTTCATAAATTCATGTACTCTAATTAACCAGTCGGTCATTTTTTTAGCGGCTCTTGAATTGAGAAATTATTAGTAAACAAAAAGAAAAAAAAAACAAAGGACAAAGTTTGATTTGCCAAAAGTTATTTAATACACCTCTTTTTTACTCTATAATCAACATATATAATATATATCTCTTGCCTTCTTCCTAACTGATTCCATTGCATACATAGATGAAATTTGCGGTCTAGCCGGTACCGGCAACACCGAGGTCGGGTTTACCGTCATCTGCTCCGGCGCCGAAGACGGGCCCACCCAAGCCAGCCGCATCCTTGACCTTATCCTCCAACTTGTTGACCGGCACCCAGGCTCGTCCTTGTCAGACCTTATGGCCATCCTTGGTGGATCTTCTGTGGCAGAACCCGGCGCAGTGTGGTAGGTGGTGGCGGTGAATGACCCCTTTGGTTGTGCTTCTTGCGCGCCTGACATTAATATTTCCTTTTTATTTTTTTTTTATCCTGAACTGAAGTAGAGTGAGATTGGTTTGTAGAAATAATGGTTATTCACCCGTTGTTTTTGATACTTTATTATAGATAAATGGGCTAAGCTTTGATTTGGACATAAATGGGCTCAAAATACAAAGTGAGCTTTTTCGGTGGTCAGGAATATCATGATGGGCTTGAACATGTAGTCCTATGTATCGACTTTTTCCCATTTCCCCCTCTTTTTTATTATTTAACATAAAGGGAGAATTTCATGTACCTCTCAAAACTTCCTCCTCTAAATTTTGAAATTATGTATTTCCCTCTAACTTTTCAAAACTCACAAATTTACTCATTTTATTGTCTTTTATATTAAAACTCATTTTAAATCTATAAAATACTCATTTTGTCCTTCATTAAAAGCATAACAAATTTGTATATTGTTTAAGAAAAATGTCGGTCTTATATTTTATCTGTTTTCGAGGGCAAGTTGGATTTTCAATTAAGGGTAAAGAGTATAATGGGTATCTTATAAGATCGTCATTTTTCTTAAACAAACTATAATTTTTTTATGCTTGTAATAAAAGGTAAAATGGGTATTTATAAATTTAAAATGAGTTTTAATATAAAAGACAATAAAATGATAAGTTTTTGAGTTTTGGAAGCTTAGAAGAGGATATGTAATTTCGAAGTTTACAGGTAGGAATACGTAATTTTGAGATTTTTGAGGAGTATACGTGAAAGACAATATAAATATAGTTTATTTTTTTCCTTTCCACAACATAATTCTGCATCATCAGTAAGAAACCTCAAATTAATTTTGTGTATACTTTTTTATTGGCAGCAAGCCATGCATGAACTTTCTGTGGATGGATGTAAATATCCATTGAAATATTTTATGTTTCAAATTGACCGGTCATTATAACAAATTTTACAAGCATACCGGGAGCAACTGCACATGAATTTTTATATACAAATTCATATTCGTCCTAACTACCTATGAATATATAATTTCAGTCAGTCCCATTTGGTGAATTTCAACCTATTATAATAATGAGTCTGGCTAATATAACATTAATGTAATTTCAACCTATATAACACCAACTCCAAAACCTATCGAATCGACTTCAAACAGTAAATTCAAACCGTTCAAACCAATCTATTTTATTAGTTGTGCGTTTACATGCAAAATTTATAATTTTTCGAATTTATTTAGTATTAAGTCAAGCGGTCAAATGTATAAGATGCGTTCATTTTTCAACATTTTTGACCGCTTGATTTGATACTGAAATAACTGAAAAATATAATTTTTTTGCATGTAACGCGTCACTTGTAAAGTAAATCGGTTTAAACGATTTGAATTAATCATTTGAAGTCTATTTAATTAATTTTTGTAGTTGGTAGCATATAACATCGATGTCATACTAACCGGACTCGATAATAATATTATCTACTTAACGGTTTCTTTTTCTGTATTTTGTCCTGTAACCTGTTGGTTTTATTGGATGATAGAGTTTTATATTAGGTACATGATGAATCCGAATTATGACATGTAGATATAACATCGAGTGTTTTTTGTTTGAGAAAAAAATATAAGGTTACATAAGTATAACATGAGTGTTTTCGGTGTGATTGTACGTTTTCACTATTTTACACTTGGGATATTACTTCCATGTTTATGCTCCGTTTGTACTTTTTGCATGATTTTTCGGAAATGCTTTCTGACGTTGGCCCATAAAACATTTTTTCTGGTTAAAAATTGTGAAAATGATTGATTTTTATGAATCTAGTTTGACAGTACCATGCGGATGTGAACACAGATCAACACATGGATGTATATTTAGAAGAACAAAAATATTATTTGATAAACTGCTAGTTGGAATAATATAAAATTATATTATAGTGTGATAATAATAATAGTAGTGTAATTTGTATTATTTTTCTCAGTTAATTTCAAAAAGACGAACAAGAGTGTACGTTTCCGCTCCGTTTAATTTCTCTCAAATTACACCATAAATCGGCAATGCATCAAAAGTCTAAAATGAGAGTTTTTTTTCTTTGGACCCGTCTATTAATTAGTCATTCGTGTTCCAAATTGACCAAATTCTTATGAACACATAAGAAATCCGTTAATTTGTGAAAAAAGCCCAATTTCTGATGTCCATTTCAGAAAAGCCCAATTAAAGTGATTGACCAAGGTCTGATCAGCTTGTCTGTTGTAACAGTTTTATCTTTTGGGATACGGATACGTTTGGATCGTGCAAAAATTAATACAAGAATATAACTATTGTAAACTAGTAAATATTTTTAAAATTTGTGTGAAAATAATATTCATGAACTATTGTAATTATTGCAAGTGAACTAGCGAAGAACTAAAAAAGAAAAAAGATAGACGAATAAAGTCTCAAAAAAAATATCAAGACGTGAAAATGATGAGAAAAGTAATGTCAACTTCGTCACCAGAGCTATGTTAATTTGTAGAAAAAAATGAGAAATGATTAGTGACAAAAAAACAAAAGGAACATATATTCCTTACCTTTTTCTTAACTAATTAATTACATCGCATACATATATATATATAGATGACACGTGAAACTTTGCAGTCTAGCCCGTACCGGCAACACCGACATACAGGTTTACCATCATCTGCTCCGGCACCAAAGATGGGGCCCACCCAAGCCAGCCACATCCTTGATCTTATTCTCCCAACTTACTGACCAGCAACCCCGGCTCATCCTTGTCAGACCTTATGGCCATTCTCGGTGGATCTTCTGTGGCATCACCGGCGCAGTGTGGTAGGTGGTGGCGGTGAAAGACCCCTTTGGTTGTGCTCCTTGCGCGCCTGACATTAATATTTCTTTTTTATTGCAAAATTGATACTGATGGAAAAATAGTAGCAAGTACTTGTCCGGAACTGAAGTCGAGTGAGATTTGGTTTGTAGAAATCGAACGAAAGAAAGAAGCTACTAGCTCAGGGATGAATTTGTTGGTGGGGGGACCCGACAAGTAGGATGGTTGACTGACACGTGTCTGGGAGATTTAAAGATGGAGAGATGCGTGTAATTGTAATTGCACAACATTATGTTTAAGACTTCATGCTTCAGCTTTGGGTGTAAAATAAAAAATGTATTTTGGTTCAATTTCAAAACTTGTGGGCCTACAAGCCGAAATTTGTATACATATTGATATTCTCAAGAAAAAAATTTACTAATATGCTCTCACATTTTGTGAAATTACCAATTCTTAGATTAGCTTTGGAAAAAACAACCGTTGTCTTCGGAAGACTACCGATGGAAAAACCAATGGTAGGGATATTTTGTTTATTTTTTTTTTATTTGCAGTAAACAATATAATAAAAAATCTGCGATAAAAAAACTACAAATTAAAAATCAATATGAATGTAGATTTCATAACATATTAACTGTTGTATTATATGTTTTTGACATGTTAATATATATTTTTTCATATTGATCGTAATGTGACTGTAATGTTTGACGATGTTCCTTGATTAGTGTATTGTTTTTTATATTATATTTTATATGATTAGGGTTATCTTATTTTTTAAATAAATTTGTATTCAAATGAACTAATAATATATAGGATAAACAGTAAAAAAACAATATAACATAAAATAAGCTAATACAGATAGTCTCTCTCCATTATTTCCAATTTTATAAAGTTAATACATATTTGATTTTAGAATTAAATAAGTTCAACAATCTATTTCTTTTCATATTTTTAATCCTCAAGCTTTGGAAAGAAAACTTTCAGCTTAGAATTAAATAAGTTCAATAATCTATTTTTTTTTCCTATTTAATCCTCAAGCTTTGGAAAGAAAAAAATTAGCTTAGAATTAATTAAGTTCAACAATCTATTTTTTTCCATATTTAATCCTCAAGCTTTGGAAAGAAAAATTTCAGCTTAGAATTAAATAAATTCAACAATCTATTTTTTTTTTCATATTTAATCCTCAAGCTTTGGAAAGAAAAATTTCAGCTTAGAATTAAATAAATTCAACAATCTATTTCTTTTCATATTTAATCCTCAAGCTTTGGAAAGAAAAATTTCAGCTTAGAATTAAATAAGTTCAACAATCTATTTCTTTTCATATTTAATCATAAATCTTTGAAAGAAAAATTTCAGCTTAGACTTAAATAAATTCAACAATCTATTTCTTTTCATATTCAATACTCAAGTTTTGGAAGAGAAATTTCAGCGGCATATGTAAATTAATAGAGTTAGGTGAAATGGCAGTCAAGATGGCTAACAGGTAGGGTTGTAAACGGATGCGGATATCCGTTCCGAATCTGCATATAATCCGTATTCGGATCTAAACGGATATGGATATTGCGGATACGGATACGGATAATTATCAATTATTCACAGAAGATCCGGATACGGATACGGATAGTAAAATCTAAACAGAGCGGATATCCGGATTATCCGGAACCCAATAAATTTTTTCAGACCCACTAATTAAAAGAAATTATTTTGCTTTCAAGAAAATTTGAACTCATGTCATGTGAGGTGAGATAGAAGCAAGCAAGCTACAAACTACTACACCACACTATCTTTTGTTACTACTTTTTTATTTTGTTTATATAGTATATCAATGGAATGAATATCTTATATCTTCCATCTTTCCAATATTAATATCTCCATCAACTTACAATTATTTATTTATTTTCATATTTAAATTTTATTAATTATTAATTATATCTTAAAGTTCATATAACTCAATATCTGACAATTATCCGTTCTATATTCGTATTCGAATCTGTAACCGTAAATTATCCACTCCGTATCCGTATCCGTTTAAGGCAGATATGGTTTTAAATTTTGATATCCGTTTACTATCCGTATCCGTTCATTGAAAGGCGGATACATATTTGATATTAGCATTATCCGCTCCGAATCCACTTCGTTTACACCCCTACTAACAGGTGTCCCTCACATACACATTTTAATCTTAAAATAAAATTCTTTTAGTTATTCTTATTACTTAATAATTAGTTGATTAGTGAACAGCTCCCCTTTTTATTTAAGTATTAAAATTAATTTATAACATACTAACTTTCTAATTAACATGTTGTTAAATAAATCTAAATTCTAATAAACAGGTTGTTAAGTAAATTTTAAAAATATTTCAAGGCTAATAGAAAATCCATCTAATCACTAAATGACTATACAATCAAGTAACTTTGAAATAGTTGTTCATCTTAATTCATAAAAATTTAAAATAAATTTTAACAAGTCACGACGATACTATAAAAAAAATTTAATTACGTGTTTCACTTTATATCAAATGAAATTTCCAAATATATGAAAATTGAGATGTTACACAGGATTTATTGATTTTTGATGTATTTCTTATTTGATTGTTTTAGACGGCTAATGAGCCTCCCAAGAAATTTTGAAACAGTAAATCAGATAAAGCTTAGTTGTTGTAAATTTTTTGTTTCTTTGTCATACTTTTTTAGATTTTACAACAAAATTTGTTTCCTATAATTTAGAAGTTTATCTATAAGAAATTTGCAAAAGGAAACTTTGTTAAAAATGCAACATAACTCAATTCAAACAAATTAAAATGTAAATACATGTGGCGTAGTTACTGTCCCTTACTTTTTTTTTTCTTTCATAAAAAACCTCTCATTTCATTCATTTGTTATCAAATCAATCAATATCTTTTCTTCTTTTTTTGAGGAAAAATAAAGATCTAGCCCATATTTGATTGATAATTGAAATCAATCAATATCTTGCTTTTACATGTCAAGCATTAATCAATTTCTTGCTTTTACCTTTTTTTGTACATTTTTGTAGTGATTATGTTTTATAGATGGACACCACTATACCTTGCTGGATATCTAATTCTATCATTACAATTTAATTGATTTATTACTAAACATAACACAAGTGATTATATTTTATTTTCCCATAATGCCCATATTTCATCTGATGGTTAAAAAACAATGTACTGGAGAAATTCTCAAAAAATAAAATTATTGTGGGTAAATAATAAGGAAATTGCAATTTTCTTTTTGTATCTTGATTTTTGTAAAACAAGATCTAATCTTAAACTCGTTGGTTTGGATGAGTTACTAGGGCTGAAAACAGAGCGAATTCGAAGCGGATGCCAATACCAAATTCATATTTGTTTTTCAATGAGCGAATACAAATACGGATACGGATAGTAAACGGATGTCAAAATGTAAAATCAAAATCCGCCTTAAATAAATACGGATGGATAATTCATGAATACAGATTCAGATTTGGTTTGTAGCAATCGAACGGAAGAAAGAAGCTACTAGCTGAGGGATGAATTTGGTGGGGGCACCCGACACGTAGGATAGGTTGACTGACACGTGTCAGGGAGATTTAAAGATGGAGACGCGTGTAATTGTAATTGCACAACATTCTGTTTAAGACTTCATACTTCAGCTTTGGGTGTAAAATAAAAAATGTATTTTGGTTCAATTTTAAAACTTGTGGCCGACAAGCCGAAATTTGTATACATATTCTCAAGGAAAAAACCAACCGCGCGTTGTCTTTCGGAAGGCAACTGTTGGTCTTTTTCCCTATTAGCAGGATGTTTTTTATTTTTGTTATATGATTTTATCTAACATATTAAATGTTGTGTTATATGTTTTTGGCATGTTAATATATATATATGTTTTTTATATTGATCGTAATGTGACTGTAATGTTCGACGATGTTATTTGATTAGTGTATTGTTTTTTATATTGTATTTTTATATGATTAAAGGTTATCTTTTTCTTTACTAAAGTTGTATCCAAATGAACTAATAATATATAGGATAAACAGTAAAAAAACAATATAACATAAAATAAGTTAATACAGATAGTCTCTCTCCATTATTTCCAATTTTGAAAAGCTAATACATATTTGATTTTAGAATTAAATAAGTTCAACAATCTATTTCTTTTCATATTTTTAATCCTCAAGCTTTGGAAAGAAAACTTTCAGCTTAGAATTAAATAAGTTCAATCTACTTTTTTTCCTATTTAATCCTCTAGCTTTGGAAAGAAAAAATTCAGCTTAGAATTAAATAAATTCAACAATCTATTTCTTTTCATATTCAATACTCAAGCTTTGGAAGAAAAATTTCAGCGGCATACGTAAATTAATAGAGTTAGGTGAAATGGCAGTCAACATGGCTAACAGGTGTCCCTCACATACAAATTTTAATCTTAAAAGAAAATTCTTTTAGTTATTCTTATTATTTAATAATTAGTTGATTAGTGAACTGATCCCCATTTTATTAAGTATTAAAATTAATTTATAACATACTAACTTTCTAATTAACATGTTGTTAAATAAATCTAAATTCTAATAAACAGGTTGCTAAGTAAATTTTAAAAATATTTCAAGGCTAATAGAAAATCCATCTGATCACTAAATGATTATACAATCAAGTAGCTTTGAAATAGTTGTTCATCTCAATTCATATAAATTTTAAATAAATTTTACAAGTTATGACGACACTATAAAAAAATTTCAATTACATGTTTCACTTTATATCAAATAAAATTTCCAAATATATGAAAATTGGGATGTTACACAGGTTTTATTGATGTTTGATGTATTTCTTATTTGATTGTTTTATACAACCAATGAACCTCCCAAGAAATTTTGAATCAGTAACTCAATTCAAACAAATTAAAATGTAAATACATGTGGCGTAGTTGCTGTCCCATTACTTTGTTATCAAATAAATTAAATCAATATCTTGCTTTTACATGTCAGGCATTAATCAATTTCTTGCTTTTACCTTTTTTTGGTACATTTTTCTAGTGATTATGTTTTATAGATGGACCCCACTATACCTTGCTGGATATCTAATTCTCTTATTACAATTTAATTGATTTATTACTAAACATAACACAAGTGATTATATTTTGTTTTCCCATAATGCCCATATTTCATCTGATGGTTCAAAAACAATGTACTGGAGCAATTATAAAAAAATAAAATTATTGTGGATACATAATAAGGAAATTACAATTTCTTTTTTGTATCTTGAATTTTGTAAAAGAAACTCCAATCTTAAACTCGTTGGTTTTGTACTGATCAATTATCGAATTCAAACTCATTAACTAATCGGGTTCAAATCTATTAATTAAATGTGTACTAGATAAATAACACTAAAAGTAGTCACTTACATAATAAAAAAAAACAACAAAATAATATTATTTTACATATTGAAAACAACAAAAATGATAAGAGGGAACAAAATTAATTAAAAAAAAAATTAGTCCAAACCTATTAAATCAAAATTATTTTTCGAAAGAAGCAATTTAACCGCAATTCTTTGCATATGTGAATATTTGTTAGTTTAAAAAAATAAGAAATTTAAACTGACATTTGAAGATGCAACTGCCAACTACTAATCTACTATGTTGTTTTTAAAAATAATGTCTATATAACAATGATATAATGGAAGCAACATAAATAGCACACGGTCCAGTGATGCAGTGGATCCCTCCGACAGTTTTTTGAAATTAAGTGCTTTTTAGAGTGAAAAATGGAGCAATGTCAGCAATCACATGGACGGATTGCAGAGTAGGGTATCAATATCACATAAAATAAAGTGCTTCGATCTCACATGACAAAAGTAATTGAAGCAATAAAGTGTTTCTCCGAAAATCCAAAACAGCACTTACTGACAGTGTGGCGGGTCACTGACGCTTCCACTTTGCCTTTAGCAAATACCAATTAGTCAATACCAACTACAGGGATTGTAAATCTGTGAATGCCACATAACATCTGTCATTTCTATCCTGCAGGTATTGAAGTCAAGCTGTAGATATATGCGTTCTATTCACCTTTTAGTTACACAACTCTGTTTCTGCATTCAATCTCTATTCATCTCCTCTCTTTTGCAACTACATTCAGTCTATCTTGCAATCTCTGTTTCCGACTCTCTCATCTCTTGCTGTAGGGTACGCTTCCAGATCTCTGTTTCTCATCTTAGCCCTCTGCTCGATCTCTTGCCATCGGGTACACGGTATCTCTTTCCAAAATCTCTATTTCTCATATCTCTTGCTTATAATTATTAACCAACCAATCTCTGCCTTTTGCTTTCTTCATTCTCAATCGATCTGTTCTCTCAATCACCAATTTAGCACGTGTTTAGAAAAAAAACAATACATTTTGCTACTTGTTAGTTGTCATTCCCAAGCAACACTAGCAAGGAAAAAACAAAAATCGAAAAAAAAACCCACCGGCTTTGAGGAAGCTGCCGCAGTAGAAGAAAGAAGAAACTTCAAGATGGCTCTTTCAACCGCTGCCTGGACCATTGCTGAGTGGGTGGGGTCCGCTGTTGTGAAGGAACTTATCAGCACGGGTTTTTCCTACTTGCGTGATCCTGTGCTGCCAGCCGACAGCAAAGCCGATGTTGTACACAATTAAAAATGGCTAACCTAATAGAGAAGATAGATTGTAAAGAAGAAAGAAGACAGAGAGAGTTTCTGCAGCAAAATCTTTAATTAACTTGTTATTCTGGTACACCTAAACACAAATACAAAGGCGGATTATATAGCCTCTCATACACAAAACTGACTACCTAAATTTGGAACTTTTGACTTCCTAAATTAACTAACAGCTCTTCTATTGTAGCTACTGCTACAAATAAATAATGCTAACTATAGCCCCCACTAACATTAAATAACTACCCACTTATATTTCTGCTGCAACAATTCCAAATATAGCTTAAACATGTCTAAAGCACGTCTAATCTAATTTTGACCTTCAACAGTTTGTGTTTCAACACTCCCCCTCAGCGGTAAAACGATTACATCTGGGATACACCTATGTGTTCCCTGTTGAGTTCAAACTTCTCCTTTGTTAGCACCTTCGTAAAGATGTCTGCAAACTGTTCGTCAGTTCGACAAAACTTCAACTGCACTTCTTGTTTCTCGACTGCATCTCTAGTGTAGTGATACTTGATGGCAATGTGCTTGGTTCTGTCATGGCTGATTGGATTCTCGCTGATTGCTATGGCAGATTTGCTGTCACTGTAGATAGTGACTGGTTCCTCCATTTTGCTATTGACATCCTCCAATATTCTTTTGAGCCAAATGGCCTGTGCAACGGCTCTTGCTGCTGCAACGTATTCTGCCTCGGCTGATGACAAGGCGACCACCGTCTGTTTCTTGGATGACCAAGAGCAAATACCTGATCCAAGCGAGAACGCATAGCCTGAAGTACTCTTCATGTCGTCTTGGCATCCCGCCCAGTCGCTATCGGTGTAACCAATCAGCTTTGAGTTGTTGACAGGTTTGTACCATATGCCATAAGAAACAGTGCCTTTGATGTACCTTAGAACTCGTTTTGCCGCTGTAAAATGTTTTTGAGTAGGACAGTCCATATACCTTGATAAAAGGCTTGAGCTGAACATGATGTCCGGCCTTGTTGCAGTCAAGTACAATAAACTTCCAACTAAACTGCGAAATTCAGTTGGATCTGCTTTTGCCGAACCATCTTCCTTCTTGAATTTTTCAATTGGAACAAGTGGTGTTGTGACACTCTTGCAATCTTGCAACCTATTCTTTTTCAATATGTTTTCTGCATATTTCTTCTGAGATATGAATATCCCATCTTCAACTTGAACCACTTCTATACCTAAGAAGTATTTCATCAATCCAAGGTCACTCATTTCATAGGTATTCATCATGTCTCCTTTAAACATTTGCATCATTGCTTCACTGTTGCCTGTGTAGATCAAATCATCAACATATAGAGCAACGATTAAAATGTGAGTACCTCTTTTCTTCACATAGAGAGTTGGTTCTGACTTGCTCTTCTCAAACTCGTTTTGCAGAAAATATTTGTCAATTTGACTGTACCACGCTCGTGGAGCCTGTTTCAGTCCATAGAGCGCCTTCTTCAATTTGTAGACTTTGTTATCTCCCCCTTGAGCTAAAAATCCTTCGGGTTGCTCAACAAAAATTTCTTCGTTAAGTTCTCCATTTAAAAAGGCTGATTTGACATCTAGTTGATAGATGCGCCACTTTTGCTGTGCAGCTAGGGCTATGATCGTACGGATTATTTCTAAACGTGCAACTGGTGCGTATGTCTCAAAGTAGTCGATTCCAGGTTTTTGCTTGAACCCCTTTGCAACGAGCCTTGCCTTAAACTTCTGAACTGAACCATCTGGATTCAACTTGGTCTTGTAAATCCATTTAACACCAATTACACTTCTATCGGTTGGTCTGTCCACTAACTCCCATGTATTATTTTTCTCAATCATCCCAATTTCTTGCTCCATGGCTTCTCTCCAATTTTCGTGGTGTTTTGCTTGCTCAAACGATTGTGGTTCAACCACCGAGAAATTGCATCTTTCTGTTCTTTCATATATTTCAGCCAAGGTTCTAACTCTACTTGGAGTAACTGCTAATGTAACATCAGGATGCTGTGAACTGGAGCTAATGGGTTGCGAATTAGAGGCATTTGGTTGCGGGTTGTCTTCAGGTTGCAGGTTGTCTTCAAGTTGCGCAGCTGAACTGCTGCTGGGGTCTCGGCTGGGTGTGGTTTGTGGTGGTTGACTTGGAGCTGCTACATTTGGTATGCTTTGGACATCTTGGTTTTGAAATATGATGATTGGTGTTGGTTGACATGTGGGTAATTGGTTATTTTCCCAATTATAGACTTCTTTCTCATCAAAGATGACATCTCTACTAACAACCAATTTTTTCTTCTCAAGGTTATACAATCTATACCCTTTGGTGCCATCCGAATATCCCATAAAAATACAGCGTTCACTTTTATCATCGAGTTTAGATCTATTTTCCTTTGGGACATGGGCATAGCATACTGAACCGAAAATTTTCAAATGACTAATATTGGGAGTGGTTCCGCTCCATGCTTCAATTGGGGTTTTATTTGGTACAGCTCTTGTGAGACTTCTATTCTGGATATAGACAGCCAAAGAGACTGCTTCTGCCCAGAATTTTAATGGTATACCCTTGTCTTTGAGCATGGCTCTTGCCATTTCTACTAGGGTACGGTTTTTACGTTCGGCAACACCATTTTGTTGAGGGGTATAGGCAGTTGTGAGTTGTCTCTTAATTCCATGATCTTCACAGAATTTAACAAATTGGTTGGATGTATATTCTCCACCTCTGTCACTTCTTAGCACCTTGATTTTGAAATCACTTTGATTCTCAACTAGAGCTTTAAACTTTCTGAATACTTCAAGTGCTTGTGACTTTTCTTTGAGAAAATAAACCCAAGTCATTCTTGTAAAATCATCAACAAAGATCAGAAAATACCAGTTTTGACCTTCTGATGGTGTTTGCATTTTGCCACAGATGTCGGTGTGAATTAACTCTAATGGTGAACTTGCCCTCCATGCACCCCTTTTCGGAAAAGAGTTTCGATGTTGCTTGCCTAGAATGCACCCTTCACAGGTTTGACGGTTTGTGTTGATCTCAGGTAGGCCTTGTACCATCTCCTTTGATTTCAGCAGTTTGAGTGCACTATAGTTGAGATGACCGAACCGCTTGTGCCACAGAATTGACTCATCTACAGTTTCGGTTTGAAGAACTAGATGTGGAGTATGCTTTAATTGTAACACGAAGTTTCTGTTGTCTTCCATCACAATATTTGCCAGCACTTGGCCATGCCGATCAATTATCTTGCAGCCATGCTTCTCAAAATGTACTGCATAACCGTTTTGAACCAATTGCCCCACACTGAGAAGATTCTGCTTCAGATCGGGTACTAGTAGCACATCCCTTATCAACCGTGAACCCATCTTAGTGTGTACTGCAATGTTTCCCTTGCCCTTGGCTTGAACCAATGCACCATTTCCCATTCGAACATTTGTTTCAAATGAGGTGTTTATTTCATGGAAGATCTGATGGTTGCCGGTCATATGACTTGTACATCCGCTATCTAGATACCAGATGTCGCCTCTTTCTTCACTTGCAGAATGACATGCAAAGAAGATGGTTTCTGAATTTTCCCTCTGTTCTGTGAAGTTTACTTGAGCAGGAGGTGGCTGTGCTTGATTTGTGGCTTGGTTGGTTCGTTGAGAATTGTTTGTTCTGCAGAGCCGAGCTATATGGCCTTTCTTTTTGCATTTGTTGCACAGTTTGGTAGACCAACAATATTTGGTATCGTGGGAATCCTTCTTACAGATTTCACACCACCGGTTGGCCTTACTAGATTCGGCATTACCATCTATTTCAGGTTTTTTCTGACTTTCTTTTTTCCGAAAATTTCCAGATTTGAAATCTGGACTTGCCTTGAAGGCATTTTCATTAGACAAGTTTCTTAGCAATTTTCTCTCTTCATGTGCTTCAAGAGAACTAATCAACTGTTGTATGGGTAGGGTTGCCAGGTCTTTTGACTCCTCTATAGCAGTAACTATAGAGTCAAAACTCTCAGGTAGGCTAATCAACATTTTTTCCACAAGTTTTTGATCGGTAATATCTTTATCACCAAGCGAACGCATCTGATTAACTAAATCCATAACTTGTGAAAAATACTCTTTTACCTTCTCTGAGTCTTTCATTTGCATGTTTTGGTATTGTCTGCGTAAGGTTTGTAATTTGACAACTTGCACCTTAGCCGATCCTTTGAACTCTTGTTGCAGCATGTCCCAAGCATCCTTTGATTTGGTTGCGTTGATGATGCGTGAGAAAATGTTTTCTGCTACCCCTTGTTGAATAAGGAATAGCGCTCGTGCATCTTTCATCTTGTCTTCCTTCAACTTCTTTTTTTCGTCTTCTGTTTGTTGGTGGTCGGCGGCATACGTGGTATAACCATCTTCAACGATATCCCACAAATCTTGTGAGAGTAGTAGAGTCTCCATCTTCGCTTTCCATATGCCGTAGTTGTTACCGGTCAGCATAGGAGCTGGGAATTGCGCCATGTTTGCGCCTGAAGACATTGCTTCAATGCTTCGTCGATGGGAGATTTTCTTCTACTCTTTGGATTGCGCCCTTTATGGCTCTGATACCAATTGTTGTACACAATTAAAAATGGCTAACCTAATAGAGAAGATAGATTGTAAAGAAGAAAGAAGACAGAGAGAGTTTCTGCAGCAAAATCTTTAATTAACTTGTTATTCTGGTACACCTAAACACAAATACAAAGGCGGATTATATAGCCTCTCATACACAAAACTGACTACCTAAATTTGGAACTTTTGACTTCCTAAATTAACTAACAGCTCTTCTATTTTAGCTACTGCTACAAATAAATAATGCTAACTATAGCCCCCACTAACATTAAATAACTACCCACTTATATTTCTGCTGCAACAATTCCAAATATAGATTAAACATGTCTAAAGCACGTCTAATCTAATTTTGACCTTCAACAGTTTGTCTTTCAACAGCCGAGCTAAAGAGGCTACAGGCAGCTCTTCCCCAGATCACAGCTGTCATGGGCATTGCTGAAGCACTCAAGAAGAAGCACCCGGATGCTGCCCAATGGGTCGAGCAGTTTAGGGTGGCTGTTGAAGCATCGGAAGACGTGCTTGATGAGTTGGAGTACAAAAAACTGGAGGATATGGTGAAAGACCGAGATGAGGCGGGTGGATCCGCTTCTAGTTCAAAGAAGAGAAAACCATCTACTATCAATGATGATACTTTGGAGAGGTTGAAGGAGGCTGTAGCAATGTTGGATCAGGCTGCTAAAGGTGTGGAGAATCTCCTTCAAGCTGCCACTGTGCTAGGTATTTATGATCTTTCTGAATCACGACAACAAGCAGGTCAAGTTTTAAGTCGTGAAACTACTTCTTTTATAGTTGAAAGAGAGTTGTTTGGCCGGGAAGATGAGAAGCACAAGATAATTGATTGGCTAAAGCGGCCAACTGATGTCCGCCTCTCTTCGTTTGGTATTGTCGGGGTGGGTGGACTAGGAAAGACCACCCTTGTACAATTTGCATATCAAGAGATGCGCGGGTCGAATCATTTCGACAAAACAATTTGGGTTTGTGTTTCTACCAACTTCAGTGTTGAAGATATAACGAGAAAGATGCTTGGTGAACTGGGAGAAAATAATTGTTATAATAAACCATTAAATGCGCTTCAAGAGACCTTGAAACAAAATATACATTTAAAGAAAATTCTTCTCGTTTTAGATGATATATGGGATGATGAGAAAAGGAGCGACTGGGACCAACTGATCGCTCCTTTGAGGTTTGTACAAGAAGGTAGTAAAATCATATTTACTACTAGAATGAAATCAGTGGCAGACTTGCTTGCAAGTGTGATTAGTACAGAACATGAATCTCTATCATTACAAGGCTTAGGAGAGCAAGAGTTGCGATTGCTCTTTCAGAGCTATGCATTTCTTGGTTGTAACCATCATAGAGATTTGCAAGCAATTGGAGATCAAATGCTAAAAATGCTCCGAGATAGTCCATTAGCAGCAAAGGTGATCCGAAGCTTGCTGAATTCACGTATGGACCACCAGTATTGGAGAAGAGTTTTGAATCACGGGTCTCTATTTAACTTAGAGCAAGCAAAGGATGTGGTGGAGGTTTTGAAATTGAGCTACTACCATTTACCCGCAAATTTGCAGGTATGCTTTAGATTTTGTAGCATATTTCCTCAAGATCACCAGTTTGATAAAGATGAGTTGATCAAAATGTGGATATGTTCTGGATTCGTCTGGCAACAATCAAGTCAAGAAGAAAGGCCAGAAGATATTGGAGAAGATTACTTCAACCTTCTTTTAAGGAAGTCATTCTTTGAATATGTTGAACCATGGAAAGGTGTAAAGAGATATGTTATACATGATCTGGTGCATGAGTTGGCCCAAAACGTTTCCAATGGAGAATGTTTTAGAATAGAACCTAATGATAAATCAATTACCATACCTACCACTGTACGACATGTTTATGTACATGAACGGCAAATGGAAAAGGTCTCCCATCTTGAAAATTACGCAGCTTGGTTGTAACCACTTATTCGTATTCATTTGTTCTTCCAAATAATTTAATTAAGAAAAGTTTACGTATATTGAAAATACGTGGATCCTATCACAATGAAATGCCCAAAGAGATAAGCTGTTTGGTACACCTTCGCTACCTATCTGCAGAGGGACTTGGACCTTTGCTCCTTGCTTCAGTTTACAAACTTTATCATTTGCAAGTACTAGAAATTCCTGGAAATTATGAGGATGTGATCTATTCAGCAATGGAAACAACTGGAATAACCAATCTACTTAGGTTGCGTTATATGAGGCTTCCAAAGGAGATAATGCAACCCATTCATGGAGTTCACAAGCTGACGTCTCTTCAAGAGTTAACCTTTTTTGTTGGACAAGAGAGTGGTCAACGTATAAATGAACTGGGCACACTAAAGAACCTCCGACATCTGTCTATTAAAAAAATAGAGAATATAGGGGATCATACTGAAGCTAAGAGTGCCCACCTATTAGGGAAGATTAATCTCATGTCGCTCTCTCTGAAATGGACCTCAGAGAGCAATCCTGTTCTCCCTGAGAAAATTATTGATTACCTCCAACCCCCTCCCAGTCTCATGGAATTGAAAATTACGAATTATAATGGTCAAAGATCTCCTAATTGGATGGAGGATTCACCGCCTTTAAACCTCTTTGGAAAAACCAATTATTTTCATGGAAAATGCCATATTTGAAAATTCTTGATATACGTGATTGTCCAAATCTGAACAAGTTACCTGATATGCCACTTTCTCTTATTGAATTTCGAATTAGTAATGTGGGTTTGACTTCTCTTCCAGCTTTGTACCAAAATTCTGGTAATAACACTCTTGCACCATTATCCCTGAAATCATCACTAAGAGTAGTGGAGATAGAAAGGTGCCCCAACTTAGTATCTTTGCATGGATTTCTGCAGCAAGACAACCTAGATTTGCAAGCTATCGAGGAGATAGTAGTTAAACGTTGTGAGAATCTTGTACATCTACCAATGGGTGCATTTGGGAAATTTGTATCGCTGCAGAAATTAGAAATATTGTATTGCCCAATGCTAATGGCAGTTGATAACCAGAGCACCCTTCTTCCCATGGCACTCAAATACCTTTCAATAACAGACTGCGGTAAAGTTGATAAGCCACTGCTGGAATCAGCATCAAGCCTTCCTACTCTCACTGATCTTGATATACGTAATTGTGCAAATATTTCTCGTATTCCCTCCTCAGAAAATGCATTCAGATCTCTCAATGTGCTAGATATATCAGAATGCAAGAAGCTCGTTGAATATTCATCTAGGGAACAAGCACATGGTGCCGACCGAGGAAGTAGCTTGGCTTCTTTAAAGATCAAGGGGCTTCACATTGATAACCTCTCTCTCCTTCTCATCGAACCACTAAGAAGCCTAAGCTTTGTTACCGAGCTAGAGGTTTCCTGTTGTTCATGGATGGAGGCTTTGCTGGAGCAATGGATTCTGCAAAACAGCAGTACCCTCAAGAGGTTGACTCTCTGGCGTGTGAGAAATCTCAATACATTGCCTGCTACAATGGGGAGACTCACTGTGCTTGAAATGCTAAGAATCCATGGGGCTGATTTGCTGGAGGAGCTTCTGGAGTTACCTGCTTCTCTAAGGGAGTTAGATATCCATGGTGCAAGGTCTCTGAAGTCATTGCCTCCTACAATGGGGAGACTCACTGTGCTTGAAAGGCTGAGAATCAATGGGGCTGAATTGCTGGAGGAGCTTCTGGAGTTACCTGCTTCTCTAAGGGAGTTAGATATCCATGGTGCAAGGTCTCTGAAGTCATTGCCTCCTACAATGGCGAGACTCACTGCCCTAGAAACTCTTGAAATCCGTGGGGCTGATTTGCTGGAGGAGCTTCCGGAGTTACCTGCTTCTCTGAAATATAAGAGAATTGATGGCCGTGGTGGCCGATTGCTCTGAAACACAAGGACACTCTACTTCTATAACAGATCCCCAACTCATGTTGAAAAAACAAAACCATCTCGAAATCAAGAAAGTTGATTTGCTGGAGGAGCATCCGAGGTTACGTGTTTCTCTAAAAAATAAGTCCATTAAAAGCCGTGGTGGCAGGTGGCTTCTTGGAAACACTCTGCTTTACCAACCCCGTATTAATAAGGTACTTTCTTTTCAAATTTATTGAATAAATTAAAGGCTCTTGCAATAGATTTGGTTTTTTTTTTTTATCTGTAAGATATTCTTATTTGTGACTCATTCCTGCACAGACAAGTCCATTAAAGGCCGTGGTGGCAGGTGGCAGGTGGCTTCTCTGAAACACTCTGCTTTCATAACAGAAATAAATCAGATACATGCGGCAGGATAATGCTTCATAACTTACCAATATTTTCCAATATTTTTGAATAAGGTACTTTATTTTCCAATATTTTTGAATAAATTAAAGAATCTTGCAATAGATTTGTCTTTTCTCTTTTTATCAGTAAGATATTCTTATTTGTGACTCTTCTTGTTTCAAACTTCAAAAACTTCAAAAACTTTTCTTGTTTCAAATTTTTTATCAGTTGCTATCTGTTTTACTTTACTTTCTTTATTTAAATTTGAGAGATACTATCATATTTCAAATTTTTAACTCTCCTTATGTCTAAATAATATAGCTAGTCTCAAGCTCGGATAAAGGAGGGTTAAAAATAAAAAATTTGAAATGTGTTAATTTGAAGAATAGCAACTCAAATTAAAAAAAAAAATAAGACACCGAAATTTGCAAAAAGAACCGAAATAACTAAAACTATACAACAAAAGGAAGGTTTATTTTGATAAAAAAGCGAAAGTTCTTATTTAAAAGAACGTGCACAAAATTCACAAAGCGTCCAAACTTCATTTCTACAAAGTTCCACTTTATTGGGACTAGTTTGCCTAAATTCCCTGTTGAAGTGTCTGATGTCCTTAGCTGAAATTATTTCTAGCTGTTCTTTCCTTTTGCTTTTTTTTTTTAATCATTTTTTTAAGTGTTGCTGGCCAGCAGTACCTGTTTAGTTTTCATACCACTAGTGTTTCTTTGCCTTTAATTGGTACCTGTTGTTTGGTTTACATACACTAATTATTTACCAAACTTGCATACTGGACCTCTTTGAGGGCTCTTAATTAATATTTTCCCTTCATGGATTCAGGTGATGACCGGTTGAAGCAGTCATCGAACTGCAGCTGGAAGTGTAAAATCAAAGCAGAGGGGCTGCAGCGCAATTTCATCCAGCTGAGGAGATGAATGAGGTTAGACTATCAAATGAAAAAAAATAAACAATATCAAGCAGCAATCAAGCCTAATTGGATATGTATAGTTATGGCATGAGATTTTGGACATAATACTGGTTATGTGCAAATTCAATTGTTTACACAAAAAACCGAACAAGTTGAGAACGAATGTGAAAATTGAATCTATATACACATTGAAAATCATTTGACAGTTTTTTTACTATCTTATAAGAGCAGAAAATTGAGAACGGAAGATATTTATGGAATTTTAAGGGGTAAGCATGCAAACTTTTCGTTGCTGATTGAATAGTTAACAACATTGACAATTTTATCCCTAAAATAAATAAAAAAGACATGATTTTTGCTACATGGCAATCTATTGAATGAAAAAAAGCATGTTTATAGATAGAATCCAGCATTCATTAAATACCTACAGAGGCACTGGATTTTCATTAACTTGTTTCATTTTCAGATTAATATTCTGATTAGAGATTAGGGAAGCAATGAGGAGAATGCTAGGTGATTTTGTACTGGAATCAAGATTCACTAGTACAGCCTTCTCTAGCAGAAGTTTATTTTGGTGGCAATGATTCTGGTAAACGGCATCCTTACGGCCTGAGTCGGTCGGAGTACAAGGACAACATGTGAGAAATCAGGCTTTTACATCAGGTTAAATTTGAACCCAATTTCAGTTCCAAATTGTACACTGAAGAGGTTAAATGGTGAGCCCAATTGGCCCACAAGTTTAATTTTGGTTACAATAAGTAAACAAATTGGCCCAATTGCAGTTCCAAATTATATATTAATATTTATAACACTGGCACTGACGTATGCATCTAATGCCGTTTAATTTGTCAAAATCTATTTGGTACACCTCTTTTTTACTCTATAATCAACATATACATAAATATCCGTTGCCTTCTTCCTAACTGATTACATTGCATACATAGATGACACGTGTAACTTTGCAGTCTAGCCGGTACCGGCAACACTGCTACAGCACCAATGACAGGCCCACCCAAGCCAGCCGCATCCTTGATCTTATCCTCCAACTTGTTGACCGGCACCCCCGTCTCGTCCTTATCAGACCTTATGGCCATCTTCGGTGGGTCTTCTGTGGCAGAACCCGGTGCAGTGAGGTAGGTAGTGGCCGTGAAAGACCCCTTGGGTTGTGCTCCTTGTGAACCTGACATTGATTTTTCTTTTTTTTTGAACTGCAAAACTGATACTGTTGGAAAATAGAAATAGCAAGTACTGAAACTTGAACTGAACTAGAGTGAGATTTGGTTTGCAGAAATCGAATGAATGAAAGAGAAATGGGGAAAAGATTTATATGAAGAAGCTTCTAGTTAAGGGATGAATTTGGGGGCAACCCGACACGTAAGAGAGTTGACTGACATGTGTCAGGAAGATTTATATGAAGAAGCTTCTTGGGTTAGTCCCTAATATGAATTTGCTATTGACATTTGCTATTAGTCCCTAATACGAAGAAGATTTATATGAATTTGCTATTGACATTTTAGATCCTTCTTGGGTTAGTCCCTAAAAGAAATTTGTTCCAGAAATTATAATAGATTATCACGTATGATATTTAATGATGGCTAAATTTGGAAAAGTACATCATTTAAACTTTGGTACTCGTGTTCTTTAATATCTTGGTCAATATTGCTATTTTTTTTACTGGTGGTCCCTACGGTTTCTTGCCATGTGCAATTTTTTAAATTCAAATTGTATTTAAAAAATTGACGAGATATTTTTTTCATTTACAGATTCAGACTCAAGTAGTTCCTCAGGAAGTGGTTCAGATGCCAAAGCCTCAACACTGCATGAAAACAAGGTACATTTTTTATTGTGATTGTATTTGTTAGGGTTACTAAGCATCTACTAGATGATAAAAAATTTACTGGTATATTATCTGATGGACATTTTTTCACACTTCAATATGCAGGAAAAACCTTCTGAGCCTGCTTCGGATTGTGAAAAAAGTAACGTAACTTTGACTGTTTTATAGCTTACCAGTACAGACTGGTAACATAAAATTGCTCCGGGACTGTCCTTTCTGGTGACCATTGGCGAAGAAACCAAAACAATTAAAACAAGGGAAATACCAATGACCAATTGTTTTGTTGTACCAGTAATAACTCAGTGTACTGTGCATCTTAGTTAGTCTCTTCTCAACATGTCAAAATTTGTCTTGCCTGTCATATTGCAATGAGATGAGATGATAAAATTATTTACCTAATAACCATTTTATTCTTGTTATGCATACAGAATCATCTAACGGGTCGAAACAATTCGATGCGGATGACCCATTAAACCTAGCCAATCCTATGTTCAAATGGATGGTAAGTTTCCTCAAAAGAAAGAAAAAAAAAATGAAAGTCAGCCTTCCTATGTGATATAAATCTGAGAGGATACTAAGTGTTATCATATCCTGCATGAAATAATATAGGGGACAGTGATTCTGCCAAAAAGCCAGAACCTCACAAACAATACCGAGCTGCACTCTTGCGGGGCCGCTTTGCTGAAACTATTTTGAAAGCTCATGAAAAGACTCTTGACCAGGTTTTCAATTGTTGCCTTTCTATTGTTGATGACAACCTTTGTAGGGCTTTAAAGTACTACCAGCTGGGTTGATGCATAGCGCACAGTGGTTCGTACTATGGATCCATATCTCTATTTTCAAAGTCCAAACAGACGATCCGAACTACTTCATATGATCTTCATATAAAGATGTACTTGATTGCCAAATTTTACATGCATTTTGTAGAATATTTTACTATTTTTTTTTATAGGTAGAAAATAACTTGATCTAAAGATTATGGATCATGTGCTACAAGCAGAGGAAAAGCAGCTGAGGAAGCAAGGAAGCGGGCCGAAGCCGAGGAGGCAAAGCGCAGGAGAGCCCAAGAGAGAGAGGCAGCCCGTCAAGCCCTGCAACAAGTAATCTTTCCTTTTAATTTGAGACCTTTATTTTAATCAAATTAGCAGGTTTGTGTGTATGTCTATTTAAAATTTCAAAAAAATTGCATGTGCTCTGTCAATTGCAAAATGAAATATCATGTGTATATCCTCCAAGAATTAGAAATTTCATATAAAAAATATCAAAATTAGTCCTCTATATCTCAATATAACTTATCAAAAATATCAAAATTAGTCATCCAAGCATTTGATGCTCTTTGGGCAAATATTGCTCCTAATTGTAATCCTTGGTTCATATTTTAGATTCTTTCTTGACATCTCTGTGATAAATAAGAGATTTCATATCATACTTGCAAATGCTCTTAGTCCTTTTTATACCATATATTTGAAATAGAGTGAGGCTATGGTACTACGCATACCGCAGATTGGTTTCAACTACGGATCAATATTTTGTTTTCTGAGTTAAAAAATGTTCAACATGATCTCCTAATGAAAATGTACTAAATTTTACATTTTTTAGATTTGTTTTACTATTTTTTAGATAGGTAGAAAATCACTACGTTTGAATGGTCTAGAATCTTTATATCAAGTGATTTTCTACCTATCTAAACAAATAGTAATTTTTTTTAAAAAAATTGTAAAATTTGATCTACAAGTAAAGTTTCATATGGAGATCATGTTGAACGGTTCAGATAAGATTGTTTGCACTTTGAAAATTCTGATATTGATCTATAGTACGAACCAATATGTGCTATGCCTAGTACCATAACCTCACTCTTTGAAATATTACAAGATTATAAATATTAACTTCTCTCATTATCAGATGGAGAACTGTAGAAATTGACAAAGGAAATCCATTCACGAGAGATCGATCTCAAGATGCTGAGAACAGCCCCAGAGCATATAGCCAGTTCAGTTAGTGAGACCAGTCCAATGGATTGCCAAGAGGTAATCGGAACGGGTTTCAGACCCGGTACAAACCCGCTAGAGCAGCTGGGGCTATTCCAAGTGTTGACAGAAATAGTTTTGGGTCCTATCTGATCCAAGAAATTGTTGTTAGTATAACTTAGTTTCATTACTCTTCTACTGTGCTTGTTTCTTTGCTGAATTGTTGTCTATATTATCAAGGTATCTGATATTAAACATGATACTGCAAAAGAAAACTATTTATAATTTGTAACTATTTATAATTGTTGTCTAATACACAAGATTTTTAATATTTTGACTTTATACTTGATATTTTGCAGTGATTTGGTCAGTTTTTATTACCAATGAAAAAAGGCTACAATTTTGCATAAAAAAAGTTCATAACAAACACAATAAAACGATAAATATGTACAACCTTTCATATTTTTAGCTTAAACCTACATTCAAATACCAAATTATTATGTGTCATACAAGTAATATTAAATTCCACACTGCAATTTTTACCTTTAGTATTCCATAAGAAAACAAACTTTTTGAATTTATGTGTAAAAAAGTGCTCTGTTTTTTTAAATAACATGTCTCAAAAATTAATTAGCTTCACTAAAAAACCAATTAGTCCTAAATAATTAGTGTGGTTATTCATATTTTCTATAACTAATTTATTAGATTTAAATATTGTAAACAATAACTTGCTACATATTAGTATATGTATTATTATTATTATTTGCTTTTCTCCTTTGTCTACCTTCTTGTGTATAATTAAATACTGTAATTTTTCCCCATTATAAAAAAAAAAAACAAACATAATGGATTGCTTAATACGGCGCAAGATCTTGTCATGGAACACGTCCATCTAACTTGAGCCAAAAAAAAGAAAAAGTTTACCTGTGAGTGGGGCCCACTTGATGGTTGTATTACAATTGTGTAGCGCATTATGGTTAGTATCATAACTTTTTGACCATTTATCGTGACTTTGTTGGCTATTTAATTAATATTTCAAAATCCCAAGTTCATACTATGAATTCAAACCATCGACATTATTTTTCGAGTTAATTTGATACGAAATCAACATAACAAAAATGAATGAACCAAATTAGTGGTATATACAAAATAATTTCATTCATTTTACGGACCGTTATCTTTTGTAAACAAAGTGTGAATAAAAAAATTGAGAACCAACAATCGGTAGTGTTTTATTACAGTATTATTTCTAAATATATTTTATTAGAGCATCTACATCTCTGGTATTATGAGAGTTTCTAATATGATGTGGCAGTTTAATTCTAATCCAGTTTCAGAGATGTAGGAGAATTTCTTATTTAAAAACTATGCAGGAAAGTTTCATATTAAGAAACTGTTTATAAACTCCACGCTGGCCAAATGATTGACTCAAATTATTTCTTCTTTTTAATTTATTACTGACGTGGCTTAATGGAAACTCTAAAATTAATTTCAGGAATGTGAGAGTTAGAAACTTTAGAGACCTTAATTTCTAAAAAGTAGTTAACAGTTATTTAGAAATTTATTTGAGTTGCTGGGATACAGATGCTCTTAGGTATATTTTTCAATAAATACCTCTTTCATGTGGACCCTCTTTCTCATAATTAAGGATTGTCCTTAACCTCTGTTACATAATTCAGGAGAAGTTACTAATGTATTTTATATTTAACTTCTTATTGAAATATTTTCATGAATCTAGCACAAGTTAAATTAATCTTGTAGGAAATTAATGTAATATTATCAATTCCCACCGCAACGCGTAGATACTTGATTAATAAAAAATAAAAACTAAAAATATTTGATTATTTTACATTAACTAAATTACAACCATAATATGAAAAATCTTTGTCAAAGTTAAATATTTAGAGGATAAGATGATTGTCACAACTAAGTTAAGAAGAGTAGAATGAAGTTCTCAACAATTAAAGCATTTATTTATATCCCAGACTCTTTTATAAAATTTCATCTAACTCAAATTAAAGAAGCATTAAAATTTTATTCCTAGTAGACATTTAGTGGAGACCTTTTTTTGAAACTCTTCTAATTATGAGATGCATCATACGGAAGAAAACGTTCTTTATTTATTTTCTTGCTACAGGATAGAAGAAGAAAATCATTTTTTGAGAGAAATTGATGAAAAAGATGTGCTGAACTCTGCATCTTCACATATCGTCCTCCATTTGCCAATTCCGTGTTCTTTACTCCAGCTCTTAATCTCATTTTTTTTTTGTCTGTCCATTTTAAATACATGTTATCCAGAAATCAAACGTTGATATAAAATAAGATTAATATGCGGGAAATGAATCAATTCGAAGATAATAGAACTGAAAAATGAATTTTTACATATTGAATGATACAGTGGAGGAGAAATTTTGCAGGAAGAAAGGTTAAAGAAATTAAACAAACAATTAAATGTGTAATTATGCAGGTTAGTACAGTAGAGAAGTTGCATTAAGTAAGAAAGAATTAGAAAAGTGAGTTTTACCAACAAAATATCGGGTTACATCTCTTTATATTTAAATCTACTAGAAAACAAATTCTAAATACAAGCACTTGGCTAATTTGATTTTCTCCAAAATCTTAATTACTTCAATACATTTTTTGTTAAAACTTGAACAGATGAGAAGAAAGATGAATTTTGATTTTCCCTCCATAATAATCACAGCATAAGGCCATACCTACATATGTGTATATATAACATATCAAAAATTGAAGAATTTGAATTATACGAGTTAAAATTAAGTAATATTTCCACAATTAATTAATTTCTGTAGTTCATTCAAATATCGTGCAAATAGCACAATTTGTACACATTATATCATGCTTTTTCTCCATTCCATAATATATATACATACTTAATTCAACATTTGTTTTGTCTTCACAGTTACTAGCAAGAAAAGAAAAACTTAATTCAACATTTACAATGAAAAGCATGAATTAAAAGGCCAAATGAGACAATCAGATTAGGGGAAAAAGTGCGAAATCAGAAGCCAAAAGTTCTTACCCCCAAACATTTTTTATTTAATAAATTAAACTTCTAGGAAAATAAGAAATAAATTTAGAAAAATAAAAGGACATAAATTATTATCCCACTCCTTATCTAATTTCGTTGACAAATTTAGTCAAAATATATATATATATATATATTCAAGCAAAGAACGTTACTTTTGCATCTCCTAATTAAAGGAGAGCAGGGTGTTCACTAATTGTTCACTAGAAAATGACTAATACAAAAAATGAAAAGAAAAAGAAAAAGAGAAGGGAAATTTTGTCCAAATAAATACTTGTATTTTGAACACATACTTTAAATAATTAGGTAAAATACAATTGAAAATCAATCTGACAAAAAATTATGTTTGCATGAATAAGCTATCTGCTAATTAAATTCATTTGTAACTAAAATGTGTTTTTATGACCTTTTTTTAAACATGTATTAAATTATCCTTGAAACTCTGCTCTAAGGCTTTGACTTTTGAAGAAAAAAATTACCTAGGAATATTACAAGAATCAAAGGAAAAATAGTAACAGATACAGAGCATCTCAAAAATTACAATATAAAAATATAAAACTAATGTAGCTGAAATTGTCAATTGAAAGAAATTTCATGGTACACACCACAGAGGCATAATTCGCGTTTTATTCGTGTTTTATTCGTGAATAAATTGTTTTTTAGGTGTTTTCGAACCAAACGACAAATTTTTCAGCTGACCAAATTATTACGAATAAAACACGAATTACGAATTATTCGTGAATATAACGCGAAAAAAAATTGAGTTTCTTTTTTGGATTTTTTGTGAGACCAAATCATTCCCGGATTATATCCGAATTATTTTCAAATCACAAATTTTTGACTCCGCTGAACCGAACCCGAATAATTCATTTGTCACTGTAGACCCAACTCTCTTTTCTATTTGTCACTGTAGAACCCGAATCACAAATTACGAATTAAAAATGTAGGCATAATAATAGCTGAGGTCCACAATTCCTTTTCTATTAAATGTCTAAAGAACTATTCTATAATAAACTAATTAAGCTACAAAATTGCTAGACTAATTTTCCAAATATAAATTTGGTGATGAGTCCCCATAATTATACAAATATATTTTGTGGCCATTACTTGGGACACAGTGGAACGGTGCTGATATTGACACTAAAATTATTGTTATCAGCACAACACAATTCAAAAGATCCAACTAATAGACAACTTTACCCTCATTTATTTTCCTTATTTCAATTTATTTTGCTTCTTTAATTAGCAAGTTTTTTAGAATCTTTTGAAAAAAGAAACAACTCACTATAGTAAGATAATTCAAAAACTTGCCCGCAATTGTTTATTGGCATATAAGGGAAAAGTTCAAACTTATCTGAATTTTCTTTCAACATGTTCTCCGGTAAAATTAGTAATTATAAACACAAATAACGAAAAAGTATAAAAGATTTTTAATTATTTTTCTATGGATTTTGATTGCTAACAGAATATTTATGTCTCCATTAAAAAAATTTAACTGATCTAGTACTAGAGGCAATAATTGTACAAGATATTTATTTCCTTTATGGGATTGTCTCTTAAGGAAATTAATATTGAAAAAACAATTAAGGAAAGATGAATAAATGTTTGAGAGGCCGCAAATAAAGGGTAAATTCGTCAATTAAATTAAAAAAATTAATGATAGTGTGTTATTAACAAATTATGTTGTGCGGATATCAGTACCCACAGTGGAACTATATTCAATAATAAATCTACAAATTAAACGCGATTAATGAATGCTTAAATTTACCAAATTAGCAAAAAATAAAGTGACTCAGCTGAGTCTGGATTCTGGATTCAATTCAAGTCTAATTAATTAGCTAAGCGTCAAATTTCACATCTAATAAAATAAATTAAAGAAAATAATGATATGGACAGTTTTAGAATTTATTCAAATAATAATCATTTCAGGCGTGGTCTTGAGAAGGAAATTAAAAGAACATTCCTTATTCCTTACCTGAGAGATCCATCAAATATAACGAAACAATATATATTCTATTAATTAATTAACCAACCAAGTCCTTAATAAAAAATTATACCAACAATTAATACGTAAATATGATGAATATCAATAATGATCAATTAATTAACAAAACAAGCACAAGTAAGAAAAAGTAAAGTAAATAAAGAAAAAACATGCAAATTTTGATGAAGGTTTCACAGAAAAAAAAAAGAATAATAATTGCTGGAGTAAAAGCAATTTATTGAAAATGAAATTAATTGAATTGAATCTTTTTGGTCATGCCTATAGTGCTGCTGTGCTGCCTCTTGTACAACATCTATGAGGTTAGCTCTTTTTCTTTTTGTTGCCAATTGGTGAAAATATCTCGTGTTCTTGTCCCCTAGTTTCACCCAATTTTTCTTGGCTCTCTGATGCCATTTTTGCTCCTCAATATGACAGAGAGTGGAGTGTCTCTCCAATATCATTTCCTTAAATAATTTTTCCACCCTGGTAAGAGATCTAATTTCTGTCTGCTGTGCCAACCAGTGTAAACATTGCTTGCAAAGATCAGTCTGCTGTTGTTTTTCCTGCGTATATTGCTTCTTACATTTTATGATTTCTTTCCTCAGCTGTATCAGCTTATTGCCTAACTCAATTGGTGTTTGAGCTGTGGGGGAGAGGGACCATGTATCTGTTGAAAATAATCCAAGTCAGAAATGAATACGGACCGTATCCCAATACGGACCGTAACAGCAAACAATAGATGCAGTTTTATATTTCGGTTTTTTACAGCAGTTTATTTTCTGTTTAGAGTTAATTGTAAACTTGGACAGCAAGTTATCAATTTAGACATGTGAAGTCAGCATTCCTCAATGGTGAACTAAAAGAAGAGGTTTATGTTGAGCAACCGGAAGGGTTTGTAGTGAAGGGCAAAGAACAGTGGGTGTACTGTTTGTTCAAAGCATTATATGGTTTGAAGCAGGCTCCCCGTGCATGGTACAGCAAGATTGATGCACATTTTCAGAAATTGGGATTTGAGAGAAGCAAGAATGAGCCTAATCTCTATGTCAAATGAAAAGAAAAAGGAGGTTTAATAGCAGTATGTCTCTATGTTGATGATATGATTTATTTTGGCACAGATGATGCAATGGTGAAGGAGTTTAAAGAGCAAATGATGTGTGTGTTTGAGATGACCGATCTAGGAGAAATGCATTACTTTCTAGGTCTGGAGGTTGAACAAGAGAAGGGAAGAATCTTTGTGTCCCAACGCAAGTATGCAAGAGACTTGGTAGAAAAGTTCGGATTGAAAGATTGCAATCCCGTACTAATTCCAATGAATACAAATGAGAAGTTGACAGCAATTGATGGAACCGGAGCAGCAGATGCAACTCGGTTTAGGAGTTTGGTGGGAGGTCTGTTGTACTTGACACACACAAGACCAGACATCACACATGTAGTTGGAATGGTTGCGAGATACATGCAGAATCCAACTAAACAACACATGGGAGCAGCAAAGCGAATTCTCAGGTACATTGCAGGTACAACAAGCTATGGTCTATGGTACAAGGGTGTTGATGAACCGTGTTTGACAGGCTACAGCGATAGTGATTGGGCAGGCAGCATAGATGATCGAAAAAGCACAACAGTTCAGGTGTTCTTCTTTGGCAATAGCGTAATAAGTTGGAATTCAAAGAAACAGTCAACAGTTGCACTATCAACCGCAGAAGCTGAGTACAATGCAGTAACATCAGCAGCATGCCAAGGTGTATGGTTAAGGCGCTTATTGGAAGAGTTAGATTGTGAGCAGAAAGGTGCAACAATACTCTATTGTGATAATCAGTCGACAATTGCAATTAGTAACAACCCGGTGCATCACAACAGAACAAAGCACATAGACACTCGGCTCCATTTCATACGAGATATGATTGAGCAAAAGATGATAGAGTTGCAGTATGTGAACACGAACCAGCAAGTTGCAGATGTGCTGACCAAATCACTCCCACGTGAGAAGTTCAACTGGTGTCGAGACATGATGAATGTGCTGGACTTTGGATTAAGGGGGGGTGTTGAAAATAATCCAAGTCAGAAATGAATACGGACCGTATCCCAATACGGACCGTAACAGCAAACAATAGATGCAGTTTTATATTTTGGTTTTTTACAGCAGTTTATTTTCTGTTTAGAGTTAATTGTAAACTTGGACAGTAAGTTAACTATTTAGACATGTGCAGGAAAGTAGTGGGTAGTTATTAATTAATATGTCATGTAGTGGGTTGGTTATAGGTTAGTTATAGCAAAGTTAGTGGAGTTAGTGGGGTGCGAAATGATGGATATGCACCACTATAAATAGTAGATCTGTTTATGTTAATTAATTAATGAAAAAAATGGAGTTGTGAAAATTTCGGCTGCTGCCCTGTTTTCTGTTTTTTTTCCTCTTTTCCGAGAAACTCCCAACAGTATCTTGTATCAATTGTGTGAACTGTTGAGAACTTAACCATGCATTCTCCATTCTGAAGATGTTAGAGATGGGAAACTTGGTCTGAAGCTATATTAGGAAGTGCAATCTGAGTTGTGTTGGGGAAGGAGGAAGCCCAAGGGGTGGAGACCAGGAATCTGTCCAACCTGGCAAAGGTCGGATTTTCTCTGTCATTGGACCAAGTGTAGGCTCTTCCTTACAGTCTTAGATCCAATAATTGTAGCTGATCAGTGACTGCTTTGAATCTTATCATGTGATGGAGGTGATTAGTGTTATCTGGCCTGTCCTGTGGGTTCATCGTAACATTAAAGTCTCCAAGTACCAGCCATGACAAGTCATTTACTGGTTTGGCTCCCCGGAGTTCCGCATAGAAGGCTTGCTTATCCCGAATGTTAGCAGGCCCATATACGCCTGTAAACCTGAATATTGTATCGTCCATATTGATGGCTAGGTCTACCGAAAGACAATATTTATCAGATTGTCGGCCTATCTTGGTGAAAAATGATGAATTCCATACCAGTAGTAGCCCCCTGCTGTGCCCTGTGCTGGTACCAGTAAATACTGATTCAGGGCCCTACCAACTGTTTGCTTAACAAAATTTGTGTTTAGGACTGACCACTTTGTTTCTTGCAAACACACTATATGTGGCTTTTCATCTAGAATCATTTTTCGAATTGTAGTTCTCTTTCTTTTTTTCATTTAATCCCCTCACATTCCAAGTCAAGTGTTAGTTTAAGCTAGTTGTGTCACATTAATTTTGTTTTAATCTCTGAGTTATATTTTGTAGCGCCAATTATGGTGCAAATTAGTTTTTAGTAAGAAATTTTCTGTTTTGGTAGCTATGAATATGGCGTGGAGAAAAATGGAAACCACAACATATTTGTAAGCTATTTTTTGGTAAGTATATCTTTGTAATAGAAAACGCTTAATAAAAAGGAAAAAACCCAGAAAATGGTGTAGCAATTTTTCAGCACCACAAATCTTCTCTCTTTTTCTGTGTTTCCTGGTGTGATTTTGACATTTGGTATCAGAGCCAAGGTTAGAGAAGGGAATGGGTGATACTGGTGAAGAGAAGAAGATACAGCCGCCTAAAGCAATGGCGAGAGGAGGTGGTGTGCCAATCCAGTACCCTATGCTGAACGATGCAAACTATGTCCTGTGGGCTATAAAAATGAAGATCATCTTGCGCGCACTTGGTGTGTGGGAGGCAATAGAGGGTAAAGCACCGATCGAAGAAGACAAAGATCATGGCGCCCTAGCTGCGATCTCCCAGGCCGTGCCGGATGCTGTAATGATGGCAATTGCAGAGAAGGAGTCGGCAAAGGAAGCATGGGAGGCTATCAAGGAGATGAGTGTAGGAGAGGATCGTGTCAGAAAGGCAAGGGCACAAGTGCTGAAACGACAATTTGATCGTATGGTCATGGAAGATTCTACAAACATTTTTGAGTTCTCTCAAAAACTCACCAGCACGGTGGGTGAAATCCGATCTCTTGGAGTAGAGTTGAAGGACAGCACAGTTGTTGAGAAATTGTTCAGTGCCGTCCCAGATAGATTTCTTTCTATCATCGGTACGATAGAACAATGGGGGGATATGTCGACGATGTCCGTTACAGAGGCGGTAGGACGCCTGAGGGTGTTCGAGGAGAGTCTAAAGGGGCGGCGACATCACAAGGAAGAAGAAGAGCAGGTGATGCTCACACGTGCACAATGGGAAGCACTGTCCATAAAAGAAAAGAAGGGCAGTGAAGGTTTTGACAGCAGACAAGGTTATAGCCAAGGAAGTGGCCGGGGAAATGATAATGAGAAAAAACCATACCGAAAGTTTGACAAGTCCAGAATTAAGTGCTTCAATTGTTCAGAATATGGGCACTTTGCATCAGAATGTCGCAAGCCCAAGAAGGAGAGGGCATTTTTGGCAGAGAAGGGAGATGATGAGCCTGCTCTCTTGATGCTTGAAACGTGTGAACTGATGAAAACCAAGGAAGCAACCAGTGATGTGGTAACACTCATGGAGGATGACATTCAACTTCATCTGGGAGTGAATGACAAGGATGATGGAAATGTTTGGTACCTTGACACGGGTGCCAGCAATCATATGACTGGCTGTAGGAAGCATTTCACCGAACTTGACACGTCTATTGGAGGCACGGTTAAATTTGGCGACGGATCAATGGTATCCATCGGTGGTCGTGGCACCGTGTTAATCGAGGGACGCACGGGTGAACACAAGGCATTAACTAATGTGTATTATATTCCAAAGCTAACCAGCAACATCATTAGTTTGGGTCAACTCGAGGAACGCGGATGCAAAGTCGTGATGGAAGACGGCTACCTGCACGTGTTTGATCGCAAGGGGCAGCTGCTGGTTCGGGTTGAAAGAGCAAGGAATAGACTGTACATCCTCAATCTTGATCTTGCAAAACCAGTATGCTTAATGGCACGCCTCGACAATGATGTTTGGAGATGGCACGCACGCTATGGGCACCTAAATTTCCAAGCGCTGCGTAAACTGGGCCAGGAGGGTTTAGTTGAGGGCCTCCCGCTGGTTAACCATGTAGAACAGTTGTGCGACGGATGCCTGGTTGGTAAACAACGACGCACATCATTCCCACAGGAGGCAAACTTCAGAGCAAGCGGGGTGTTGGAGTTAGTACATGGTGATCTGTGCGGACCCATCACACCTCCAACCCCGGCCGATAACAGGTACTTTCTACTGATGGTTGATGACTATAGTAGATACATGTGGATTGCACTGTTGAAATCCAAAGATAAAGCTTTCCAAGCGTTCAAGGAGATCAAGGTGGCGGCTGAGGTTGAAACAGATGCAAAATTGAAAGCATTCCGCACCGATCGTGGACTTGAATTCAAGTCAAATGAGTTCACTGCCTATTGTAAGCAGATGGGTGTCAAAAGATACTTGACTGCCCCTTATTCTCCTCAGCAAAATGGGGTGGTTGAGCGAAGAAACCAGACAGTTGCTGCCATGGCACGCAGCATGATGAAGAGTATGAATATGCCTGCGAAGTTTTGGGGAGAAGCTGTCACAACTGCAGTATACATCCTAAACCGTGCGCCAACCAAGAGTGTGATTGGGATGACGCCGTATGAAGCATGGCACAAACGGAAGCCAGCAGTACATCACATGCGCACGTTTGGGTGCGTAGTACATGTGAAGCAGGTAAATGGGCATATCAGAAAATTCGCGGCCCGCAGCTCTCCGATGGTGTTTATTGGATATGAGAGCGGTTCGAAGGCATACCGCGTGTATGATCCCTCCACCAGGAAGGTACATGTAACACGTGATGTTGTTTTTGAGGAGGAGAAGGCGTGGGACTGGGGTACCATGCAACATACAGAGGAAATCCCATCTGGTGATGTGTTTCATGTAGCTTATGAACAAGTTACGGCTGCAGGCAGCAACGAGAACATCGGTGAACATGAACCACAGCAAACGCCGTCCACTCCAGTGCAAGGTGTAGTGCAAGGGGAGGAAACAACAATACTGACATCCCCTGCTACATCCGAGGCACTTTCAGCACATGGCACAATTGAGGAATCGGCTTCATCATTGAAAGCACCGGTACGAATGCGCACTTTACATGAACTTTACGATGTGACTGAACCTGTGCAGCTTGATTTTTCTGGCCTCTGCTTGCTGGGTACAGAAGAGCCAACAAATCTCCAAGATGCTGAGAAAGAAGAAAGCTGGAGGTGCGCTATGCAGGAGGAGATTGACTCCATCCGCAACAATCAAACGTGGAGTTTAGTAGATCCTCCTGCTGGTCAGCGAGTCATAGGACTCAAATGGGTTTATAAAGTAAAAAAGGACTCTGATGGAAAGGTGGTGAAACACAAAGGGATACGTGCAGAAACAAGGAATTGATTTTGAAGAAGTGTTTGCACCGGTCGCAAGAATGGAAACAGTGAGATTGCTCATTGCTCTAGCAGCTCAAGAAGGATGGTGGCTTCATCACATGGACGTTAAATCGGCTTTCTTGAATGGAGAATTAAAAGAAGAAGTGTACGTAAAACAGCCGCCCGGTTTCGAGGAGAAGGGAAGTGAACATAAGGTACTGAAATTGCACAAAGCTTTGTACTGTTTGAAACAGGCCCCGAGAGCTTGGAACTCCAAGTTGGACAGCACATTGACGTCACTTGGATTTGAGAAAAGCCCATTTGAGCATGCTGTATACAAGAAGGGCAAAGGGGAGAATTGTCTCCTTGTCAGTGTGTATGTGGATGATTTAGTAATTACAGGAAATTGTGAGGAAGAAATTGCAAAATTCAAGCAGCAGATGAAGGAGATTTTTAAGATGAGCGATCTAGGCTTGTTGAGCTACTATCTCGGCTTAGAAGTTCATCAATTGCCAAGTGGTACCTCTTTCTGTCAGGAGGCATTTGCAAAAAGGATTCTCCATGACTGCGGTATGGCAGATTGCAATTCAACTCAAACCCCAATGGAAGCAAGACTCAAATTAAGCAAGAAAAGTTCTTCACCTCCAGTGGATCAAACCACGTACAGAAGCATTGTGGGTAGTTTGAGATATCTCATAAACACTAGGCCAGATCTAGCCTATTCGGTTGGCATTGTGAGCAGATACATGGAGTCTCCAAAGACTGAACATATGGCTGCTGTAAAACAGATATTGAGATATGTTAAAGGTACAATTGGTATGGGCTGTTTCTATGAGAGAAAGAAAGGAGTAGAGATGCGCTTGGTGGGTTATAGTGATAGTGACATGGCTGGTGATGTAGATGATCGTAAAAGCACAACCGGTGTTGTTTTCTTCTTGGGCTCTAACCTGATCAGCTGGCTGTCAAGAAAGCAAATGGTGGTTGCACTATCCTCATGTGAAGCAGAATATATAGCAGCAGCGTCCGCGGCGTGTCAGGGAATTTGGTTAGGATCTCTCCTTGCCGATCTCTTGAACCAAAATCCTGGTAAGGTGATGCTCAATATTGACAACAAATCCACCATCTCTTTGTGTAAGAATCCGGTACACCATGATAGAAGTAAGCATATCGATACTCGGTTTCATTACATAAGGGAATGTGTAGAAGAAGGGAAGATTGTGGTCGAGCACATTGGGACAAATGATCAGCTTGCGGACATTCTAACTAAGCCTTTGGGAAGACTCAAATTTCTGGAAATGAGGGAAAGGATTGGGTTGCGGACTGTGAAGAAGACACAACAAGCTTAGGGAAGTGAATGTTAGTTTAAGCTAGTTGTGTCACATTAATTTTGTTTTAATCTCTGAGTTATATTTTGTAGCGCCAATTATGGTGCAAATTAGTTTTTAGCAAGAAATTTTCTGTTTTGGTAGCTATGAATATGGCGTGGAGGAAAAATGGAAACCACAACATATTTGTAAGCTATTTTTTGGTAAGTATATCTTTGTAATAGAAAACGCTTAATAAAAAGGAAAAAACCCAGAAAATGGTGTAGCAATTTTTCAGCACCACAAATCTTCTCTCTTTTTCTGTGTTTCCTAGTGTGATTTTGACATCAAGAATTCACAACAACAAAGTAGGCACTTATCGCGAGGGAACTCCGTCGCGAAAAGTACCGTCGCAAATAGAAAAAGCACGTTTATGACAGTTCTCCGTCGCGAAAAGTCACTTTTTATCCTCGCAAAAAGTCTTTGATTCTTGTTGTGATTCAAGAAATTTAAATTTCATTAAATAAGAAATGGTACACCTCCTTCAGCCCTTCCATCTACCCTACTTCCTCCTACTATCACATATATTCCCTTTGCACAATCTACTAACTGGACCTTGACAAATCCCAGCTAAGTTCCTATTACAAAATCTAATCTCCCAGAGGACCTCAGTTGGGTCCCAGTATTTCCAATTTTTGTTAACATCAACAAACTTCTTCCTTAACACATAAGATTAAGGAAGAAGAAAAAGAAAAGCATACCTAAAACACATAAGATTCATAAAAACCTAAAAGACAACTTTGGTTTGTTTGCTCTTCTTGCACAGCTGTAGTACCTCTACTGTTGGACTGAGCCGACCTGCTGGCTCTGATCTCCCTCCTGGATCATCACACCATCAATTTTGGCATCCACCTCGAATGCTTCCTTCACCATGTCCGTTATTTGCGCATTATGTGCTGAATAAAATTTGATGAATCGATTGTTTTTGTCACATCACATTATAGTCAATAAAGATTACTTCTTTTAATGATGTAATATGCAAAGGTAAAAAATTCAAAAAATTACACATAAATATTTTCACCCGCTGCATATTATGTATAAAATTAAAGGTCAAAATCATGTTGTTTTTTTACTATTTTAGAATATCCAAACAAAAAAAAGGTTCATAAACACATCGTTTTCCTTTGATCTGCATTAAATTGCAAGAAATACATGCAACCGAATCAGTTTAAAAAATAATAATAAAGGCAGAAAGATATGTACACATGAATCATTTTTATATATACACCACACAACATGTAACAAACAGTTTTTAACAATTCTTTACTGTATGGGATACAAAAAAGAAGCATTACAAGTATAATATTATCTGTGCATCTTGCGGTAAAGAAAGTTTGTCAATAAACTATTTTTTTTTTCATCATATATATGATCAATACAAAAAAAATATAAAATCAATATTTTAAATTTTTTCTACTATATAATTAAATATTTGGACTATAAGCAACAATCATTTTTTTTCTGGTTAAAAATTGTAAATTTGATTGATCTTTTATGAATCTAGTTTGAAAGTTCTACATAATTATGAGCATGTGCATAAAATATAATTAATATAGGATTTCTGCTCTATTTAAAGACGAGACAGCTTTTTTCAAAACCAAATTAACTCAATCTTACAATGAAAGATTATTACATTTAAAGAAAATAATTTACCATAAAATAGTTTAAAATATTTGGAGGGAAGGAATCCGCATTTGATCTAACGGCAAAGGCACATATTTCTGATGCGAGAGGCTATTGGTTCGGAATTGGATGAGAAAAATTCTCTGTATTAAAAGATAATATTGTAATTTGGGTCATAATCACTCTATAATGAGTTCCAAAACATTGCTCTAGCATTCCGATTTCTAGGGATGCACAAAAAGCTCTTGATTCGTAATTCGTTCAGAATCAGTTCGGATTCAACTCACTTACAACTTAAGTTAATTCTGACTCGAGTTAACTGACTCAGTTACTCATGAGTCCAATCCGAATTGTCTCCAACTCGATTCAAATTCAACTCACTAACTCGGACCAGCCTCTAACCCCCATTCGCCAAGTCCATTTCTCTATGATTCTTCTCTTGACACGCATATTTGGTAGAATTTTATGATGCAATTTTAACAACATAGAATTGTACATTTTTCTAAGTCCACTTCTGAATCCAAATTTGGATTTGATCGATCTTAATTCGTCTTTTAGGTTGCAAATTGTTTTTTTTAGACTGAGCAATTTGGAGCATGGCCGCAGTGGGCCCGCTGAGGCACATCAGCCACCTTAAGGAAAGGACACGTGGCGCTCTTTGGATAACTTAAACTAATCACGAATTAATGTTTCTTTGTTAAGGGAGCGAAGGGGTTCTACATTAACATTCGTAAATACGATTTAGATTTATGGAATATTTTTTAATATTTGATACTCCTGAGTGCATTATTTTATAGATTTCGCCAATAAATTCATGTTTTTTTACCGGTTCTTGAATTCAACTTCTTCTTTTTTGTTAGAACTTTTTGCGCAAATTAAAAATTAAGAAGATGTCCTTTGTGTTTTTAAATTTATGATGTAGATATTTGATGTAAATTTTGACAACAAATTTATTTTTTTATCCATTGTTATATTTTTGTGTGATAACTTTGTAAGGATTAGTGATATGTGCGTAGTTAACCTATACATTGAGCTCTTTTACGCAACTTATTCACTGAATTCAACTATTATTTTTTTTAGTTACAATTGTTTGCGCAAATTAAAAATTAAGAAGATGTTCATTTTGTTAACAAATTTTGTGTATTTTAAATGTGATGCCGTGCTTTGGCTTTTGTATTTAGTATGTTGATATTTAATGTAGACTTTAACAATAAACGCACTATTTTATCCATTGCCGGTTTTTTCTCTAGTATCAACTTGCATAATTTAGAATTAAGATGATTTGTTTTGAGCTTTGAATCGTCATAAGACGTCGATGTTTGATGTAAATTTAATTTAATTTGTTATACCAAATTTTAGGTAATATATAATATATTACATCATTTTTTATTTAAATTTCAGCTATTAAATAAACATAAATATTCTAAATGTATGAATTTTCATCTAAAATAATTAGAATACACATATTTCATCTAAAATTTTATATAAAAAACAAGAACATATTGCTAAAATGAATAATTAGGTCACAAATATTGCAAACGATAATAAAATCTATGTACTTTTAATTTATGTTGTCACAACATATAAAAAAAATGAGCCACACATTTTTTTGGATATTAATTTTGCAATTTAATTTTTTTAGAATGTTGATATTTTGATAGTTAAATGTTCATACACAAAAACTATATGGTTTGAATAGATAAATGTCTATATTTACAAATTGAAATTTCTGGATAATATTGTACAATATGCTCTTACATTAAAATCTGAAACAAGGACAATATTTATATAAAGATCAGTGTTGTATGTTGATGTAATTGACATAATAGAAATTAAATTTGTATTTAGCATTAAAAATCAAATTGACAAAACAGTTAGTGATGGTATTAATTTCATTTATTAATTACTACTTAGGCAATGTTTAAAAAAAATATTAAAGAGAAAATAACCATTTGATAACTAATAATCCTGAACGTGAGCCTTTGAAGAGTAAGTTATCCAAATAAGGTTGGAAATTATTTAATTTAAATATATCACAAATTAAAGTGTTTTAAGAAAAAAAACTAAAAGTACATATATGAAATTTGACAAAATATTAGGTTATTGTAAATTTTCCTAATATAAAAGAATATAATGTCAATATAGGTTTTCTCCAATAACTTATATGTGATTATTTCTTTTAATTATCTACGTAGAGTTATTTGAATATTTCATAATAAAAGATGAAACATATAAGGTAAAATTTTGTTTTCAATATTTCTTAATTAATATAACGACTACTTGAATAAAAAAAATAGAAGTATGTTATCTCTTAAAAAATTCTGCTATACTTTTAAACTAATGAGTCATGTAATTAATACGAGGTTCAACCGAACATATCATACAAAAAATATGTAAGAACATCATACAAAAAATATGGAAGAACATACATGTTTATGCTCACTTTACATTCACACATTAATTGTGTATGAAAACAAGCAAATTGTTTTTCTTTTTTGTCTTAATTAGTCGAGTGACCATGCATTGCAACGGAGATTGAAATATTATTATCATCACTGTAATTGCGATTAGTCCTCCAGTATCTTATATTTTAACTAGGAGAGGTGACTGCCACCTGTCAGGAAGATTTAAGGATGGAGGGACGCTTGTAACTGTAATTGCAAAAGCACTCTGTCTGGCTGGGCCTTGACGCTTCATCTTGGGCCTACAATAAAAATTGAGGGCCGACAACGGATCCAAAAGAATTTGTGATGATCGTTCTACAGCTAAGAGAGTTTGTTATATAGCTCCATCTGATGAATCATAGCCCATATATACACGTCCTTGGTTAAGAAGAAGTGTTTGAAATTTGTTTTTGTGTAAATCTCAAAGGAAATAAAGGGTTCTTGTATGCACGGAGCACATTCTACACGAGAGGTAACAAAATCAGTCCCATTATCAGTACACCTGCTAATAACATGTATATAGAAAATAACAATCGAGAGACATGATCATTACTCAACAAAATATTTCTTAACAATTTACATCTAAAAAAGATTTCCAAACAACAAATTCTGAAAATATTGTGATACTGAGTATAAAAATATGAACTTTTCTTATTTTGCAGTACTTATTTTCAATATAAAATATTGCAGACATGTGTTTTATGTTTTAAAATCTTAAAATGTATGAGAGTAAAAGTTGTATTGATGTTTTTCTTATTTTTGTTTAACTATTTATGTTCAAGAATTAACCAATTTTATAAACAAAATACCACATATAAAGCATTTTTTTTTTTAAATACAATGAACAAAAAAATAAATGTAGTTAACATCAACATAACATTTAAAGAAATAAATGTGCATATAATCTTATAAAAAATCACAAACCTAAAAAATCAATTAAAAAAAGTATAGTATGTATCTTTAAAAGTACAGTATAGTATTTATTTGCTCTCTGAGATTTGTGCCATGGCCGACATTCTACAATTTTGAGAAAAACGAAACTTTTAAAGTTGCAAATTCACAATATAGATTTTCAAATGCTGTGACCATACTGAACATGAAATTTTAAGGTTGGTCTGATTCCGTTGGAAATTTTGTAAAAAGGACATAATACAAAAAAATAGGAACTTGTAGCAAATGCTGGATTGTTATACATTAATATCACCGTTCACCAAGACGCCTATATTACAATTAATTATGATTACCTAGGACCATGACAGAAAAAGGAGATGGTTGCAAAATTGTAGCGTTTTTTTAGAAGTATTATTAATTTATTTAAGGAGTTCAAATTCTTTTTACAAAAAAAAAAATTATTCCGATCAATTTAACTTGTTATGATGTTCGGAAACTTTAATTGTTCTACAGAAAATATTAAAAAAGAAGCGAGAAAAACAGAAAAATACCAACAAATTTTCTTGAGTAGAAAGATCGGTAGAAATTCTACCAATTTAAAGTTTGAATTAGTTTGGACCGGTAGAATTCCAACTGATCTAAATCAGTTGTTCTTTTAATGTTTTTTATTTTTTCTATTAAAATATAAAAAATTTACAAAATAGATTGAATCCTTTTATTTTTCTAAAAACTTTTTATATTTTAATAGAGAAATTAAAAAGGAAAAAGCAACTAATTCTAGCGATCCAAACTTTTTATATTTTAATAGAGAAATTATGAAGGAAAAAACAACTTTTTTATTGTAAAAGTTCTACCGATCCAAATTTTTAGATTGATACTCCTTCTATTTCCCTCCCTTTCTAATATTTTCTATAGGTAAAAAATTCTCTCGTTTGGATGTGCATTATCGGATTCACCGACACGACAACAGACTTAAGAGAAAAGATTACCGCAGAAGCATTAGGTTGAGCTCCATTAAAATAGTAAAACAAATATATAGGAAGATGGATATCTATCACTACTACACACGGATCTGCAATCATATACGACTGCATTGTTTGTGGGTAAGTGTTGATAAATTATACTAGGTTCACTACAGCAAAAAGGAGCATCAGCGACCGGGTTTCCGGTCGCAAAAAGTCAAGGCACCGGTCGCTGATACTATTTCCGGTGGCAGAAAGTCAAATTCGGTTGCTGAAAGACTGGTCGCTGTAAGCTTTGTCGCAGATACTCTTCTGATGACGTCACCGGTCGCTAAATGACGTCATCCAGTCGCTCATACTTTTTTTGTGACCACTTTTTTTTAGTCGCTGTTATTTTTTCTGACATCAGAAGTAGGTATTTGCGACTAAAAAAACAGTCGCTGATACTTAAAACCGGTCGCAGAAAGTCTTCTGTCAGGTTTTTGAAATTTTTTTTATTATTTAAATTTGCACCATTTAAGCCAATCAAGTTTCAAAATTTCAATTTACCCAACATTATACAGCTAACAACAAACATGCTAATTTTATTCTTTATAACCATTTTTACATTTTCAATGAAAATTCAATACAGAAACAATTACAAAGCCAGAGCCTTCAAGAATTCAATACAGAAACATTTTTACATTTCAATGAAAATTCAATACATAAACCTTTTTACATTTCAATGAAAATTCAATACAGAAACAATTACAAAGCCAGAAACAAAATCAGAATCTAGACTCGATTAATTGGCTCATTCCAATTGATCAAAATCAAAATAAATTTCCAAGTTTGATAGGTATGCAGGAACTGCATGCACCTAGGACCTGACTCGAAGCCAAAGTGACCCAATCCAAACCCAACTGTTTTGTCCAATTACCACCTCTAGTTTGTATGTATCTACAAAAGTCAATTAGTGAATCAGAGCAAGTTATATTGGACTCTCTTGTTATTGTCTTTTCATAGTTTCTGGTGTTGGTGCTACTATAACTGGACTAGTAACCTCAAGTATTTTGATTACAAAGGACATGTAACTGGACTAGCCTCTAAGGTTATACTGATGCTAATTTGAGACATAACCAACACCTATTAAAGCATCATTTGTTTACATGATTTCATTTATGATTTGAATGGTTGCTGACTGCCAAGCATGACTTCAAAAATTTATGATGAGGGATTTAAGTTTTGAGTTTAAATGTCATACCACAATCTTCTCCACGACTGATCCACTGTTACATAACCTTGTGCCTGCATAACAGTATGAATCAAATTTAGAATTGATGTATTGAAATATCATTATTAATTTATTACAAGTTACTTCAATAGTGTAGATGAAATTATACAACTATATGAGGTCATTTATGCATAATTGGCATAGTGCTGGTAAAGTAAAACATGAAATCAGTGTCTTTATTGATCTATGGAATTGTAAATAGTGCACTATGAGGTTACTCTAGCCTATATCATACTGGTATCAGCATAAAATTCAAATTAAGCCAAAACAAGTACCCACTGGTACCATGCAAATATTAAAAATACCCTAAATGGCATACTGGTATAGATCAGCCAGTGCAGGCTGATTCAAAACTCAAATAAAAAATTCATTTGAACAGACACGTAAAGGACAAAAAGACAATCAATTTAGACTTAAACTTTGCGTTTTTCTGATTTTTCTGCTATTTTCTAGCTATTTTTCAATTTGGACATTTAAATACAAAAAACAGCATATTAAAATATATATATGACCTTTATGCCCTCTGTATATTTGGCATCTTTAAAAATATAAATAAAAAGACAAAAATCATGAAACTTCATATAATTACTGTTAAGATATCATCTTACAAGTACAGTACAAAAACCATACATGCTTATCAACAAAATTTATGAGAAATATAAAAATTAAGATCAAGGTAATATGAACCTCATGACCCAAATTCAAACACCATACCCAAAACTGACCCTTTACAACCTTGATACTCTCTAATTCACTTAAGATTCAATAGCGTCGGACTTCATTTCAAAATTCAAATGGTTTGTGTTTCCAATCCATGTTTCTGTACATACATAGAATTTGCAAAAAAAAATGTTTTCCATACCCTAGCTAATTTGTTCAACTGAACTTCAATTAAGATGATTTGTCTTACCCAAATTTGTTATTAGGCTACACTAATACTCACAGAACAGGAAAACCACATAATTAAATCCAGCAGTTAAACTTGCAAACCACTGAAGCAAAACCAAATAATTAAAGATCTAATCTTCAGAACAGTACAACTAAACCCAGGGAATAAATGAAAGCTCCTGTGCTATCTCAAGAACTGAATAAAAAGAAACACATCTTTAGAACAGTATTTACCTCTTTTTTACCTTGGAGCTCCTGTGCTGTGTCTCAAGAACCGAGTTCTCTGACAAAGAAAGCATACATCCAGTGGCATAAGAGGCGGGGCTTATAAATGTGTTTCTTTTTATATGGTTTATTTACTTCATTTGCTGGAAATGAATAATAACCAAAGGTCATTGTTTGGTTGGTAAATATTTAATAAAAACTTGGCTGCGCCTACCAAAGGTCATTGTTTGGTTGGAAATTGAATATATTGCTAAAGTCCAATTTCTGTTTTAAAAGGATAAATTGATATTCACCTAAAATCGACTAACTAGTAAAACAATTATGACTAATACGAACCAACTAAAATCAATTGAGGTACTCCCATTTGCTATAACTCGCAACAAATTCCCATTTCTCAAATACTTTGTGTTTCTCATGCATCCGTTTAAAAATTGAAGCAAAATCAAACTTACCGACAGAGGTCACTGTGGCGGCGAGGTTTGGAGTCTTCCAGCGGCGGGTTCACAGAGGCGGCGGATTCGGAGTCGGCATTGGGTTGGGACTCTTCCTGAGGCTGGTTCACAGAGGTTCGGGGTCGGCTTCGGGTTCGGAGTCTTCCAGCAGCAGAGGTCACTGTGGCGGCGAGGTCACAGAGGCGGCGGATCACCGATAGGCGCGGGAGGCGCAGTTTAATTTTTTTTTTCAGCTAACCTAAATCGCGGGAGAGAGACGATTCAGGGAGTGATGTCGCGGGTTTTTCACAGAAACCCTTCAGCGACCGGGATAAAGGTAAGGCGCCGGTCGCTGAAGGAGTCGTTGCCGATATTGTTTTATTTTTATTTTTTTTGTTTTGGAGAGGGTCTTCTGCGACCGGCGAAAACACCGGTCGCTGATGCCGGTCGCTGAAGATTTATTTTGTTGTAGTGGTTCTAACAATGTTTCTACAAATAATTGACCTAATTAATTAGTATATTATTTGTACATCACATAGTGATGTACACAAATAATTATACAAATTAATTATTCCTTTCACTCACATATGTCATATCATATATGTCATATTTATTTGGAGTTATAATATCATCTCCACAATTAATTGCTCCATGCAATAATCTATTTTGATACGATCCTTAGGATCCGTATTGTGTTGGCAACAAAATTAAAAATCCTTTAATTCTATAAGTCATAAGATGCATCTAAGAATTATCCAAACAATACATATGATACGTGATGTACAATATCACGATCTTTGTAAAAAATATACAATTGTTCATGTTAAATTTTTATGTCTCATAATATACATAACAAGTCCAAGATAAGATTATTTTGTCTTTATGCGGACTAATTATTTCTTAATATGTAAGACGAGAAATTTCATGTTAATGTTGCTTCGGAGTAAAATAAAACGAAATGATAATTAGGACAGTTAAAAACATTGACTTGGACCAAGCAATAACTATTAGGACCTTTTATAGATTGACCGGAACTAATTAATACTTTAATAATATCAAGTTGTTTATCTTTAAATACATAGTTGATACACTACAAATTAAGTATTGATAATTGTCAATATTTTATGTATATGTTTATGTATAGATAACTAGAAGTTGATACATAAAAAATTTTAGAATGGACGCCTAAATTGATTAAAAGTTGATAATTAATAAAATTTATAACAAAATTCTATAAATCAAACGATAAAAGTTGGTGATAGAAGCAAGTCGAAATTCAAAAGAGAGCTCATGGAACAAAATTTAAAGAAGGATGGAGATACCATTGGGTACACAAAGTGGGGGATCTACAACAAAGAGAGTCGGTTTAATTAAAAATAGGGATCGACTAACAGTCCCCCCCATTCTGTCCCCTAAACGTCCCCCTAACTAACTGCTGTGTAAAGTACAATGGGGACCACTAACTACATTAACAACTTGGGGGACCACTAACTGCTGTGTAAAGTATGGATACTTATGCCTGCAAGTATTACCATATAATATATTAAGTATTCATACCTAAGACATCAAATATTAAAAACAAAAAACTGGACATCAACTTTCTTTTCTCTCTAATTACACACTTATCTTTTACACGTTTTTGAAGTGGGTTTTTTTTTCTCAGTTTAATCTCGTCAATATTTCTGACGACCTGTGAGGAATTTTTCAAATCTAAAATTACGGACATCTTCTATGTAATTTTCTCTTTCAAATGAGATCCATGATGAAGTACTTTTGGATTCTTTGTCGTTCAAGTATTCATAACTCGGTGTGCAAGTATTCATAACTTGTCAAGTATTTATCTCTAATATGTCAAGTATTCATACTTACTCAGTAAAGTGTGAATATTTATGTTGTCAAGTGTCAGCGCTGTAATTATTGTAAACGTTCATTTTTAAAATATCAAGTATTCATACTTACGCACTGAAGTGTGAATTTTTATGTTGTAAAATATTCTTGAAAAACCTGTAAGTGTGCTCCGTGCATTGACTACTTGGGGGAACCACCACCGCACAATCACCAGTATGGTAGTTTTAGTAAAAATATTAATATCTAAAATATTAAGTATTCATACTTACGCATTGAAATGTGAATTGTTATGAGGTAAAATAGATTAAATCAGTAAATCAGTTAAAATATTTGGTGCTTGAATGTATTGATAAGTATTGAAGAAAATATTCATACTTATAACTGAAGTATGAATTGTTTACATATGACACTTGTATTTCTAAAAAAAAATATATAACATATCAAGTATTCATACCTAAGATATCAAATATTTCTAAAAAAAATATTAATATCTAAAATTTTAAGTATTCATACTTACGCATTGAAGTGTAAAATGTGAATTGTTATATGGTAAAGTAACTTAAATCAATTAATTTATTTGGTGCTTGAATATATTGAAAGGTACCGAAAAAATTATTCATACTTATAACTAATTTGTTTGGAGATTGATGGTATTAACATGTAATCTTGAAAGTATTCATACCTATAAGTTGATATAAGAATATTTATATTATAAAATATGTTATAAAGTAATACTAATATTTAATAAATTTAAATTTTATACAAATACTAATATTATCAAGTTCATAAAATTGAAAATAATATAAAGCTAGAGAACTATATCAACATGTAAAAATTTGTTATTTTTACATGCTGTCACAAAGAGGTCCCTATCCAGGGACTGTTTTCTAAACAAATTTATTTTCTGTCACAATTCAGTCCCTGAACCCTGTCAGACCCTAAATTTTACACCACAAACCCTGTTATTTACCAAAATTTACACAGAGGTGTACAAAATACTGAAATTTTATAGAAGAGACCCTGAAATGTCATCAATTTTGTACCAGAATCAGTCCCCCAGTTCTTCATACCAGCCATTAATTTTGTACCAGAATCAGTCCGTACTAGTCCAGTATGAGAAGCAAAGTTCAATGCCAGTGAATACCAGTAAAAACCATAAACTTGAAAAACTGCAACTCCAATCTGCTTCATATTTGCTTTTGTTGCTTCTTCAAGATCTGCATACCATAAATTAAAGTTTTAGGGGATGAAATGGAACAAAGCGGAAGGAGGGCAATCATCTCCTGGTACTGCATCAGATATACAAAAATCAACAAAAAACAACAAATAGAATACGAATGAAGATCAATAGTCAGAAATAAGTTCAACTTAATTTCAATTAAACCTAGTCCATCCCTCAAAGAAGCTAAATTGTGCTTAACGAGTTCTGCAAACATTATACCGACCGAATTCAAGAGAAACTAATTAAATATGGAGATCCCTCCTTAAAACAACCCCCGTGTCAGATAATAGATCGGTATGCATTTGAATCAATCAAGTACGATCTGATGCACAAAGATTGTTAGAAATACAATGGAGATCTCCAATGTTATTAATAAATTGTGATAGTTTCTTTAGATTCTGACATTTCTCCAATGATGTTGACAGAGAATTGTTCTCTTTGTTGAGAAACGCTCATTACCTTGATTAAATATAACATAGGGTTAATATGCTTTCTTAGTTTTCTGTATAAACTCACTACTGTAATCAGATCGACACAGTGAAATGAAATACTAACTTCAACTTATCTCTTTCTTCTTCTCTCTTAGATTTACCAAAGTTAATTTAAAAGACTAACCGTGAGGGCCTTCTTCATGGCGATCAGAGCATTGGCAGCCGCCATCACGACCACATAGGAGCATGCTGGTGGCCTCAGGCTAGATATTGTACTTCCACTTGTAAGATCTGTTGATTTCTACCTCCAGATTCGGATAGGGGAGGAAAGAGGGAAACCGCAAGGGGGAAGGTAGACGGAGGCGACCGATGCATCTGACTTTAGCCTTATCGCCTGATCGCCTGATCGGAGGCGGAGGAGGAAGAACTTTGATCGGTCAGGAGGCGAGAGAGGAGGCGAGAGAGTGACTTTGAATGTTCGTTAGAAATTTGAGTTTGTTAGAAAGTGAACTAGAGGGTTCGTAGATAGTTTGAGGATAAGATTACGGTTAGACGGTTAGGGGGACGTTTAGGGGACCAGATAGAGGGGGATGAAATCTTTACTCTTAAAAATAATATAAAGAAAGAGGATTCGGAAAAGGATGAAAGAAAAAAAAAAAAGGGTTTGGGCCAATTAAAGCATTTTTGTTAAAAGATGTTTTCATTTATAATATTTTTCTTGAAATGCAGATATGTATTGTCCAGTTGCCTTCTTTTATTAAAGTCGTGCACATCACATGTCCCATTATCACGCTCTTTTCCTCTTCGCCAATCAAATTCAAAAGTTCACAGATTCATGCAATCTAATCAGTCGGTCATTTTTTTAGTGGCTCTTGAATTGAGAAATTATTAGTAAACAAAAAGAAAAAAAAAGGACAAAGTTTGATTTGCCAAAAGTTTTTGAATACACCTCTTTTTTACTCTATAATCAACATATATAATATATATCCCTTGCCTTCTTCCTAACTGATTCCATTGCGTACATAGATGAAATTTGCGGTCTAACCGGTACCAGCAATACCGAGATCGGGTTTACCGTCATCTGCTCCGGCGCCGAAGACGGCCCCACCCAAGCCAGCCGCATCCTTGACCTTATCCTCCAACTTACTGACCGGCACCCCCGGCTCGTCCTTGTCAGACCTTATAGCCATCCTCGGTGGATCTTCTGTGGCATCACCGGACGCAGTGTGGTAGGTGGTGGCGGTGAAAGACCCCTTTGGTTGTGTTCCTTAATTGCGCGCCTGACATTAATATTTCTTTTTTATTTCGTTTTTATTTCTTTTTTATCCGGAACTGAAGTAGAGTGAGATTTGGTTTGTAGAAATAATTGCTATTCACCCATTGTGTTTGATACTTTATTATAGATAAATGGGCTCAAAATACAAAGTGAGCTTTTTCGGTGGTCAGGAATATCAGATGGGCTTGAACATGTAGTCCTATGTATCGACTTTTTCCCATTTCCCCCTCTTTTTTATTATTTAATATAAAGGGAGAATTTCATGCATACCCCTCAAAAACTTCCTCCTTTAAATTTTGAAATTATGTATTTTCTCTAACTTTTCAAAACTCATAAATTTACTCAATTTATCGTCTTTTATATTAAAACTCATTTAAATTTATAAAATATCCATTTTGTCCTTCATTAAAAGCATAACAAATTTGTATATTGTTTAAGAAAAATATCGGTCTTATATCTTATCTAGTTTTCGAGGGCAGGCTGGATTTTTAATAAAGGGGAAAGGGTATAATGGGTATCTTATAAGATCGTTATGTTTCTTAAACAAACTATAATTTTTTATACATTTAATAAAAGGTAAAATGGGTATTTATAAATTTAAAATGAGTTTTAATATAAAAGACAATAAAATGGTAAGTTTGTGAGTTTTGGAAGTTTAGAAGGGGATACGTAATTTTGAGGTTTACAGGGGGGAATACGTAATTTTGAGGTTTTTTTTTAGGGGTATACGTGAAAGACAGTATAAATATAGTTTATTTTTTTTTTCTTTCCACAACAAATTCTGCATCATCAGTAAGAAACCTCAAATTAATTTTGTGTATACTTTTTTGTTAGCAGCAAGCCATGCATGAACTTTATGTGGATGGATGTAAATATCCATAGAAAGATTTTTTGTTTCAAATTGAGCGGTCATTATAACAAATTTTACAAAGCATACCGGAGCAATTGCACATGAATTTTTATATACAAATTCATATTCGTCCTAACTACCTATGAGTAGATAATTTCAGTCAGTCCCATTGGGTACGTTTGAATGAACTCTAGAATAGCTAGAATAGTTACTGTTTAGAATAGTAAATAAGAATAGCTACTGTTTAAGAACAATGCTAACTCAAGCTATTCGGAATAGTGAAAAAGTTGTTTGAATTGCATATTTGGAATAGAGTTTGGAGGGAATGAATAAAATAATAATTTATGTGTTAGATTAAATATAATACAATATAATATTAACTTAAATATTAAATGTAATATAATATTAGCTTAAATATTATATTAGTATTAAATAAAATAGTATATTAAATATAATATAATATTAGTTTAAATATTAAATATAATATAATATTAGGTTAAATGTTAAATGAAATATAATATTAATTTAAATATTAGATTAGTACTAAATAAAATATTAGATTAAATGTAATATAATATTAGTTTAAATATTAAATGCAATATAATATTAGTTTAATTATTAAATGCAATATAATATTAGTTTAAATATTAAATGCAATATAATATTACTTTAAATATTAAATGCACTATAATATTACTTTAAATATTAAATGTAATATAATATTACTTTAAAATATTATATTAGTATTAAATAAAATATTAGATTAAATGTAATATAATATTAGTTTAAATATTAAAATGTAATATAATATTATTTTAAATATTAGATTAGGATTAAGTAAAATATTAGATTAAATGTAATATAATATAATATTAATTTAAATATTAAATGTAATATAATATTATTTAAATATTAGATTAGTATTAAATAAAATATTAGATTAAATATAATACAATATAATATTAATTTAAATATTAAATGTAATATAATATTAGTTTAAATATTATATTAGTATTAATATTGAAAGCAACAAATACTATTCCATGGTTTTGTAAGAATAGAGAATAGTCATATTCTCTCTATTCCGAATAGCTCTATTTTCTGTTTGGATTGTCCTTGTTCCGAATAAACAATGCTATTTTAAGAATAGTGTTATTCTTAGTATATCCAAACATAGCCCAATTGGTGAATTTGGTCTTAATTTCCTACATGTTCTTGGCCTATGATAATAATATTAGCAACTTAACGGTTTCTTTTTCTGTATTTTGTATGAGATCTTAATTTCAATTTTTCTACATTTGAGATTTGACCACTAACCATCATACATTATGTTGGTTCTATTGGATGATAGAGTTCTATATTAGGTACATGATGAATCCGAATTATGACATGTAGATAACATCGAGTGTTTTTTTTTAGATATTACTTCCATGTTTATGCTCTGTTTGTACTTTTTGCATGATATTTGGAAATGCTTTCTGACGTTGGCCCATAAAACATTTTTTCTGGTTAAAAATTGTAAAAATAATTGATTTTTTATGAATCTAGTTTGAAAGTACCATGCGGATGTGAACACAGATCAACGACACATGGATGTAATCCGGAAAAAAGAAACGGGCTCTGTCGCTTCCTGATTGGACGCTGAAAACTTATTAGGAACTATTTAATTCTCAATTCAGAGATGGGCTGCAGGTGTGCAAACGGATCGGATACGTATCGGATAGTGGTAAAATCATATCCGTATCTGCTTTTATTTTTCGCATACGGATACGGATCGAATATTAGACAGATACGTATGAAGGAATCGGATATCCGTAGATATATACATAAATATTTTTATAATATATATTAAATTATATAGTATATATCTACTATTCGGATATGGATAATTAAAATTTAAAACATATCCGTATATGCACGGACATTCAGATATCGAATATCAAATATTCATATACGGATTCGGATATTATCCAATCCATTTGCGCCGCGCCCCTTGATGGGCACATGCAAATATCATTTGTATTATTTAGAAGAACAAAAATATTATTTGATAAACTGCTAGTTGGAATAATATAACATTATATTTTAGTGTGATAATAGTGTAATTTGTATTATTTTTCTTTGTTAATTTCAAAAAGACGAACAAGAGTATACATTTCCGCTCCGTTTCTCTCAAACAATTTACACCATAAATCGGAAATACATCAAAAGTCCAAAATGAGACTTTTTTTTCTTTGGACCCATCTATTAATTAGTCATTCGTGTTCCAAATTGACCAAATTCTTATAAAATTCTTATGAACACATAAGAAATTCGTTAATTTGTGAAAAAGCCCAATTTGTGATGTTCATTTCAGAAAAGCCCAATTAAAGTGATTGACCAAGGTCTGATCAGCTTGTATGTTGTAACTGTTTTATCTTTTCGGGTACGGATACGTTTGGATCGTGCAAAAAATTAATACAAGAATAGAACTATTGTAACTGGTAAATAATTTTTAAATTTGTGTGAAAATAATATTAATGAACTATTGTAATTATTGCAAGTGAACTAGCCAAGAACTAAAAAATAAAAAAAATAGACAAATAAAGTCTCAAGAAAATTATCACGACGTGAAAATGAGAAAAGTGATGTCAACTTCGTCACCAAAGCAATGTTAATTTGTAGAAAAAATTGAGAAATGATTAGTAAAAAAAGAAAAAATTTAATTTGTAAAATTCATTTGGTACACATCCTTTTTACTCTATAATGAACATATATATAATCCTTACCTTTTTTCTACCTAATTAATTACATCGCATACATATATATAGATGACACGTGAAACTTTGCAGTCTAGCCCGTACCGACAACACCGAGATCAGGTTTACCATCATCTGCTCCAGCACCAAAGACGGGCCCACCCAAGCCAGCCACATCCTTCACCTTATCCTCCAACTTACTGACCCCTTTGGTTGTGCTCCTTGCGCACCTGACATTAATATTTCTTTTTTATTGCAAAATTGATACTGATGGAAAAATAGTAGCAAGTACTTATCCGGAACTGAAGTAGCTAGAGTGAGATTTGGTTTGTAGAAATCGAACGAAAGAAAGAAGCCACTAGCTAAGGGATGAATTTGTTGGTGGGGGGACCCGACACGTAGGATAGTTGACTGACACGTGTCAGCGAGATTTAAAGATGGAGAGACGCGTGTAATTGTAATTCTTCAGCTTTGGGTCTAAAATAAAAATTCATTTTGGTTCAATTTTAAAACTTGTGGGCCGACAAGCCGAAATTTGTATACATATTCTCAAGGAAAAAACCAACCGCGCGTTGTCTTTCGGAAGGCAACTGTTGGTTTTTTTTCATTTGCAGGATGTTTTTTTATTTTTGTTATATGATTTTACATAACATATTAAATGTTGTGTTATATGTTTTTGACATGTTAATATATATGTTTTTTATAAAGTTAATACATATTTGATTTAGAATTAAATAAGTTCAACAATCTATTTCTTTTCATATTTAATCCTCAACCTTTGGAAAGATAAATTTCAGCTTAGAATTAAATAATTCAACAATCCATTTCTTTCATATTTAATCCTCAAGCTTTGGAAGAAAAATTTCAGCGGCATATGTAAATTGATAGAGTTAGGTGAAATGGCAGTCAAGATGGCTAACAGGTGTCCCTCACATATAAATTTTAATCTTAAAATAAAATTCCGTGATTTTTATTTTTACCCAAAAAAAAATATATTTTAATAAAAATAACCAGGTTTTTAAAATATTTTTATTTTTACCCAAACCGCTAGGATTCCTAGCGTTCCGAATTAAAAATTCGGACCGCTAGGATTCCTAGCGTTTTGAATTAAGAATTCGGAACGCTAGGATTCCTAGCGTTCCGAATTTTTAATTCAGAACGCTAAGAAATCTAGCGTTCTGAATTTTTAATTCGGAACGCTAGGAATCCTAGCGTTCCGAATCTCTGTTTTTT
>JAJGRW010000061.1:113966-128154 GCA_025461045.1 Carex parvula
AATTTTGAGATATGTTATTTAAAAAAAAATAGAGCATTTTTTACACATAAATTCAAAAAGTTTGTTTTCTTATGGAATACTAAAGGTAAAAATTGCAGTGTGGAATTTAATATTAGTTGTATGACACATAATATTGGTATTGAATGTAGGTTTAAGCTAAAAATATGAAAGGTTGTACATATTTATCGTTTATTGTGTTTGTTAGAACTTTTTTTATGCAAAATTGTAGCCTTTTTTCATTGGTATAAAAACTTACCAAATCACTGCAAAATATCAAGTATAAAGTCAAAATATTAAAAATCTAACGCAACCAGAAAAAACTGACCAATCACTGCACCAGTTTCTGCCTTTTTCATTGCAAATTGTAGCAATGAAAAACCCAGTTACAATTATAAATAGTTTTCTTTTGCAGTATCATGTTTAATATCAGATACCTTGATAATATTAGACAACAATTCGGCAAAGAAGAACAAGCACAGAAGAAGAGTAATGAAACTAAGTTATACTAACAACAATTTCCTGGATCAGATAGAAACCCAAAACTATTTCTGTCAACACTTGGAATAGCCCCAGCTGCTCTAGCAGGTTTGTACCGGGTCTGAAACCTATTCCGATTCCCTCTTGGCCATCCATTGGACTGGTCTCACCAACGAACTGGCTATATGCTCTGGGGCTGCTCTCAGCATCTCAAACCCTCATGAATAGATTTCCTTTGTCAATTTCTACAGTTCTCCATCTGATAATGAGAGAAGTTATATATATAATCTTGTAATATTTCAAAGAGTGAGGTTATGGTACTATGCATAGCACATATTGGTTCGTAACAATCTTATCTGAACTGTTCAACATGATCTCCATATGAAACTTTATTTGTAGATCAAATTTTACAATTTTACAATTTTTTTTTACAATTTGTTTAGATAGGTAGAAAATCACTTGATATAAAGATTCTAGACCATTCAAAAGTAGTGATTTTCTACCTATCTAAACAAATAGTAAAAAATCTAAAAAATGTAAAATTTAGTACATTTTCATTAGGAGATCGTGTTGAATATTTTTGAACTCAAAAAACAAAATATTGATCTGTAGCTGGGACCAATCTGCGCTATGCGTAGTACGTACCAAAGCCTCACTCTATTTCAAATATATGGTATAAAAAGGACTATGAGCATTTGCAAGTATGATATGAAAGCTCTTATTAAGGGCAGAGATGTCAAGAAAGAATCCAAAATATGAACCAAGGATTACAATTAGGAGCAATACTTGCCCAAAGAGAGCAACAAATATGTCAAATATCTTGGTCCTAATTCATCAAAATTATCATATTAACTCTTCTATAATTTGTAAGTTATACTGAGATATAGAGGACTAATTTTGATATTTTTTATATGAAATTTCTAATTCTTGGAGGATATACACATGATATTTCATTTTGCAATGGACAAATTATAATTCTCAATTGACAGAGCACATGCAATTTTTTTGAAATTTTAAATAGACATACACATAAACCTGCTAATTTGATTAAAATAAAGGTCTCAAATTAATTAAAAGGAAAGATTACTTGTTGCAGGGCTTGACGGGCTATCTCTCTCTCTTGGGCTCTCCTGCGCTTTGCCTCCTCAGCTTCGGCCCGCTTCCTTGCTTCCTCAGTTGCTTTTGCCTCTGCTTGTAGCACATGATCCGTAATCTTTAGATCAAGTTATTTTCTACCTATCTAAAAAAATAGTAAAAAATTCTACAAAATGTAAAATTTGGCAATCAAGTACATCTTTATATGAAGATCATATAAAACAGTTCGGATCGTCTGTTTGGACTACGAAAATAGAGATATGGATCCATAGTACGGACCACTATGCGTTATGCATCAACCCAGCTGGTAGTACTTTAAGCCCTACAAAGGTGTCCTCAACAATAGACAGGCAACAATTGAAAACCTGGTCAAGAGTCCTTTCATGAGCTTCAAAATAGTTTCAGTAAAGCGGCCCCGCAAGAGTGCAGCTCGGTATTGTTTGTGAGGTTCTGGCTTTTTGGCAGAATCACTGTCCCCTATATTATTTCATGCAGGATATGATACACTTAGTATCCTCTCAGATTATATCACATAGGAAGGCCGACTTTCATTTTTTTTTCTCTCTTTTGAGGAAACTTACCATCCTGAGCATAGGATTGGCTAGGTTTAACAAGTCATGCACATCTGATTGTTTCGACCCGTTAGATGATTCTGTATGCATAACAAGAATAAAATGGTTATTAGGTAAATAATTTATCATCTCATTTCATTGCAATATGAAAGGCAAGACAAATTTAGACATGTTGAGAAGAGACTAACTAAGATGCACAGTACACCGAGTTATTACTGGTACAACAGAACAATTGGTCATGGGTATTTCCCTTGTTTTAATTGTTTTGGTTTCTTCGCCAATGGTCACCAGAAAGGATAGTCCCGGAGCAATTTTATGTTACCAGTCTATACTGGTAAGCTATAAAACAGTCAAAGTTACGTTACTTTTTTCACGATCCGAAGCAGGCTCAGAAGCTTTTTCTGCAGATTCAAGTGTGAAAAAATGTCTATCAGATAATATACCAGTAAAATTTTTATCATCGAGTATATGCTTAGTAGCCCTAACAAATACAATCACAATAAATGTACCTTGTTTTCATGCAGTGTTGAGGGCTTGAGGCTTTGGCATCTGAACCACTTCGTGAGGAACTACTTGAGCCTGAATCTGTAAAAGAGAAAAAGATCTCGTCAATTGCAATAGATACAATTTGAATTTAAAAAAATGCACTTGGCAAGAAACCGTAGGGACCACCAGTAAAAAAAATCAGCAATATTGACCAAGATATTAAGGAACATGAGTACCAAAGTTTAAATATCATACGTGATAATCTATTATAATTTCTGGAACAAAGTTCTTTTAGGGACTAACCCAAGAAGGATCTAAAATGTCAATAGCAAATTCATATAAATCTTCTTCATATTAGGGACTAATAGCAAATGTCAATAGCAAATTCATATTAGGGACCAACCCAAGAAGCTTCTTCATATAAATCTACCTGACACGTGTCAGTCAACTCTCCTACGTGTCAGGTTGCCCCCAAATTCATCCCTTAGCTAGTAGCTTCTTCATATAAATCTTTTCCCCATTTCTCTTTCTTTCGTTCGATTTCTGCAAACCAAATCTCACTCTAGTTCAGTTCAGGTTTCAGTACTTGCTATTTCTATTTTCCAACAGTATCAGTTTTGCAGTTAAAAAAAAAAAAATCAATGTCAGGTGCACAAGGAGCACAACCCAAGGGGTCTTTCACAGCCACTACCTACCACACTGCACCGGGTTCTGCCACAGAAGACCCACCGAAGATGGCCATACGGTCTGACAAGGACGAGCCGGGGGTGCCGGTCAACAAGTTGGAGGATAAGATCAAGGATGCGGCTGGCTTGGGTGGGCCTGTCTTTGGTACTGGGAGCAGATGATGGTAAAACCCAATCTCGGTGTTGCCGGGTACCGGCTAGACAGCAAAGTTACACTTGTCATCTATGTATGCAATGTAATCAGTTAGGAAGAAGGCAACGGATATTTATGTATATGTTGATTATAGAGTAAAAATTAGGTGTACCAAATAGATTTTGACAAATTAAACTTGTGCCTTGTATTCTTTTTGTTTACTTAATTATTTCTCAACAAGACATGCTCTCAGCGGCATTAGAAGCATACTTGTGCCAGTGTTATAAATATTAATTACAATTTGGAACTGCAATTGGGCCAATTTGTTTACTTATTGTAACCAAATTAAACTTGTGGGCCAATTTAATTCAAACCTTTCATCAGGCCTTGGGCTCACCAAATTTAACCTCTTCAGTATACAATTTGGAACTGAAATTGTACTCCGACAGACTCAGGCCATAGGGATGCGGTTTACACGAATCATTGCCACCAAAATAAACTTTTGCTAGAGAAGGCTGTACCAGTGAATCATGATTCCAGTACAAAATCACCTAGTATTCCCACCATTGCTTCCCTAATCTCTAATCAGAATATTAATCTGAAAATGAAATAAGTTAATGAAAATCCAGTACCTCTGTACGTAGTTAATGAATGCTAGATTCTATCTATAAACATGGCTTTTTTCATTCAATAGATTGACATGTAGCAAAAATCATGTCTTTTTTTTATTTTAGGGATAAAATTGTCATTTTTTTTCAATTAGGCTTGATTGCTGCTTGATATTGTTTATTTTTTTTTTCATTTGATAGTCTAACCTCATTCATCTCCTGAGCTGGATTAAAATTGCGCTGCCACCCCTCTGTGGCAATGTTGGACTTCTTTCCTTTGAACTTCCAGCTGTTAAATTGAGCTGCAGCCCCTCTGTTTTCATTTTGCACTTCCAGCTGCAGTTCAATGACTGTTTCAACCGGTCATCACCTGTATCCATGAAGGGAAAATATTAATTAAGAGCCCTCAAAGAGGTCCAGTATGCAAGTTTGGTAAATAATTAGTGTACGTAAACCATACAACAGGTACCAATTAAGGCAAAGAAACACTAGTGGTATGAAAGCCAAACAGGTACTGCTATATCGTTCAAATATTTTATTGTTAACCCCCCTACTTTTATCCGGGCTTAGGACCAGCTATATAGTTTAGACTTTAGACATAGGGAGAGTTAAAATTTGAATATGTTAGTATCCCTCAAATTTAAATAAAGAAACAAGGTCAGATATATACCTGCTGGGAAGGTACTGTAGTAGTTTCAACCGGGCTTAGGACCAGCTACTCGTGTCCTTCTCCATTCCTTTGGACATTAACATGTTTGCAAAAGTCGAGTTGGCACTGTTATGTTGTGGGCCTTGTCTGTGCAGGAATGAGTCAATAAAGTTTTTGATGTTTGAAACAAGAAGAGTCACAAATAAGAATATCTTACTGATTAAAAAAAAACCAAATCTATTGCAAGAGCCTTTAATTTATTCAATTAATTTGAAAAGAAAGTACCTTATTAATACGGGGTTGGTAAAGCAGAGTGTTCCAAAGAAGCCACCTGCCACCACGGCTTTTAATGGACTTATTTTTTAGAGAAACACGTAACCCCGGATGCTCCTCCAGCAAATCAACTTTCTTGATTTCTAGATGGTTTTTTTTTTTCAACGTGAGTTGCGGGTCTATTATAAAAGTAGAGTGTCCTTACGTTTCAGAGCAATCGGCCACCACGGCCTTGAATTATGATCTTTTCTTTCAGAGAAGCAGGTAACTCTGGGAGCTCCTCAAGCAATTCGGCTTGCCAAATTTCTAGACTTTCTAGGGCAGTGAGTCTCCCCATTGTAGCAGGCAATGACTTCAGAGACCATGCACCAAAGATATTTAACGACCTTAGGGAAGCTCCTCCAGCAAATTAGCCCCATTGATTGTCAGCATTTCAAGCACAGTGAGTCTCCCCATTGTAGCAGGCAATGTATTGAGATTTCTCACACGCCAGAGAGCCAACCACTTGAGGGTACTGCTGTTTTGCAGAATCCATTGCTCCAGCAAAGCCTCCATCCATGAACAATTGGAAACATGTAGGTTGCTAACAAAGCTTAGGCTTCTTAATGGTTCGATGAGAAGGAGAAAGAGGTCATCAATGTAAAGCTCCTTGATCTTTAAAGAAGCCAAGCTACTTCCTCGGTCGGCACCATGTGCTTGTTGCCTAGATGAATGTTCAATGAGCTTCTTGCATCCTGATATGCGTAGCACATTGAGAGATCTGAATACATTTTCTGAGGAGGGAATCTGAGAAATATTTGCACAATCAGAAATCCAAAGATCAGTGAGAGTAGGAAGGCTCGATGCTGATTCCAGCAGTGGCTCATCAACTTCCCGCAGTTTCCTATTGAAAGGTATTTGAGTGCCATGGGAAGGAGGGTGCTCTGGTTATCAATTGCCATTAGCATTGGGCAATCAATTATTGTTAATATCTGTAGCGATACAAATTTCCCAAATGCATCCATTGGTAGATGTACAAGATTCTCACAACTTCTGACTACTATCTCCTCGATAGCTTGCAAATCTAGGTTGTCTTGCTGCAGAAATCCATGCAAGGATACTAAGTTGGGGCACCTTTCTATCTCCACTACTCTTAGTGATGATTTTAGGGATAATGGCGCAAGAGTTTTATAACCAGAATTTTGGTACAAAACTGGAAGAGAAGTCAAGCCCACATTACTAATTCGGAATTCAATAAGAGAAAGTGGCATATCAGGTAACTTGTCCAGATTTGGACAATCACGTATATCAAGAATTTTCAAATATGGTATTTTCCCAGAAAATAATTGGTTTTTCCAAAGAGGACAATTAAGTAATTTGAGGGATGATAGGTTTAAAGGCGGTGAATCCTCCTTCCAATTAGGAGATCTTTGACCATTATAATTGTTAATTGTCAATTCCGTGAGACTGGGAGGGGGTTGGAGGGAATCAATGATTTCCTCATGGAGAATAGGATTGCTTTCTGAGGTCCATTTCAGGGAGAGCGACATGAGATTATTCTTCCCTAATAGGTTGGCACTCTTAGCTTCAGTATCATCCCCAATATTCTCAATGTTTTCAATAAACAGATGTCGGAGGTTCTTTAGTGTGCCCAGTTCATTTGTAAGTTGACCACTCTCTTGTCCAACAAAAAAGGTTAACTCTTGGAGAGATGTCAGCTTGTGAACTCCATGAATGGTTTGCATTATCTCCTTTGGAAGCCTCATATAACGCAACTTAACTAGATTGGTTATTCCAGTTGTTTCCATTGCTGAATAGATCACATCCTCATTATATTCTGGAATTTCTAGTACTTGCAAATGATAAAGTTCGTAAACCGAAGCAAGGAGGAAGTACTTGAACGTTTCATCAATGACATAACAAGGTCCAGCTCCCTTTGCGGACAGGTAGCGAAGGTGTACCAAACATCTTATCTCTTTGGGCATTTCTTTGTTTACGGACAGGTATTCGGATCCACATATTTTCAATAAACGTAAACTTTTCTTAATTAAATTATTCGGAAGAACAAATGAATCCGAATTAGTGGTTACAACCAAGCTGCGTAAATTTTCAAGATGGGAGACCTTTTCCATTTCCCGTTCATGTACATAAACATGTCGTACAGTGGTAGGTATGGTAATTGATTTATCATTAGGTTCTATTCTACAACATTCTCCATAGGAAACGTTTTGGGCCAACTCATGCACCAGATCATGCATAACATATCTCCTTTCACCTTTCCTTAATTCAACATATTCAAAGAATGACTTCCTTAAAAGAAGATTGAAGTAATCTTCTCCAATATCTTCTGGCCTTTCTTCTTGACTTGATTGTTGCTGGACAAATCCAGAACAGATCCACATTTTGATCAACTCATCTTTATCAAACTTGTGATCTTGAGGAAATATGCTACAAAATCTAAAGCATACCTGCAAATTTGCGGGTAAATGGTAGTAGCTCAATTTCAAAACCTCCACCACATCCTTTGCTTGCTCTAAGTTAAATAGAGACCCGTGATTCAAAACTCTTCTCCAATACTGGTGGTCCATACGTGAATTCAGCAAGCTTCCGATCACCTTTGCTGCTAATGGATTACCTCGGAGCATTTTTAGTATTTGATCTCCAATTGCTTGCAAATCTCTATGATTGTCAAGGTTAAAACCATGAAATGCATGTCTCTGAAAGAGCGATCGCAACTCTTGTTCACCTAAGCCTTGTAATGATAGAGATTCATGCTCCGTACTTATCACACTTGCAAGCAAGTCTGCCACTGATTTCATTCTAGTAGTAAATAATATTTTACTACCTTCTTGTACAAACCTCAAAGGAGCGATCAGTTGGTCCCAGTCCCTCCTTTTCTCGTCATCCCATATATCATCTAAAACGAGAAGAATTTTCTTTAAATGTATATTTTCTTGCAAGGTCTCTTGAAGCGCATTTAATGGTTTATTACAACAATTATTTTTGCCTAGTTCACCAAGCATCTTTGTCGTTATATCTTCAACACTGAAGTTAGTAGAAACACAAACCCAAATTGTTTTGTCGAAATGATTCGACCCGCGCATCTCTTGATATGCATATTGTACAAGGGTGGTCTTTCCTAGTCCACCCACCCCGACAATACCAAACGAAGAGAGGCGGACATCAGTTGGCCGCTTTAGCCAATCAATTATCTTGTGTTTCTCATCTTCCCGGCCAAACAACTCTCTTTCAACTATAAAGGATGTAGTTTCGCGACTTAAAACTTTACAGGTTTGTTGTCGTGATTCAGAAAGATCACGAATACCTAGCACAGTGGCAGCTTGAAGGAGATTCTCCACACCTTTAGCAGCCTGATCCAACATTGTTACAGCCTCCTTCAACCTCTCCAAAGTATCATCATTGATAGTACATGGTTTTCTCTTCTTTGACCATATCCTCCAGCCGGATCCACCCGCCTCATCTCGGTCTTTCACCATATCCTCCAGTTTTTTGTACTCCAACTCATCAAGCACGTCTTCAGATGCTTCAACAGCCTCCCTAAACTGCTCGACCCATTGGCGAGCACTCGGGTCCTTCATCTTCAGAGCTTCGATAATGCCCATGACAGCTGTGATCTGGGGAAGAGCTGCCTGTAGCCTCTTTAGCTCGGCTTTGCTATCGGCTGGCAGCTCATGGCCACGCGGAAAAACCGATGCTGATAAGTTCTCCGACAACAGCGGACCCCCACCCAGTCAACAATGGTTGATAGAGCCATCTTGAAGTTTCTTCTTTCTTCTACTGCGGCAGCTTCCTCAAAGCCGGTAGGTTTTTTTTTTCGATTTTTGTTTTTTCCTTGCTAGTGTTGCTTGGGAATGACAAATAACAAGTAGCAAAATGTATTGTTTTTTTTTTAAACACGTACTAAATTGGTGATTGAGAGAACAGATCGATTGAGAATGAAGATAGCAAAAGGCAGAGATTGGATGGTTAATAATAAGCAAGAGATATGAGAAATAGAGATTTTGGAAAGAGATACCGTGTACCCGATGGCAAGAGATGGAGCAGAGGGCTGAGATGAGAAACAGAGATTTGGAAGCGTACCCTACAGCAAGAGATCAGAGAGTCGGAAACAGAGATTGCAAGATTGATTGAATGTAGTTGTAAAAGAGAGGAGATGAATAGAGATTGAATGCAGTAATAGATTGAATCTAGTTGTGTAAAAGGTGAATAGAACGCATATCTACAGCTTGACTTCAAAACCTCAAGTCTTTTGCATTATTGTAGAATGACAGATGCTATGTGGCATTCACAGAGTTATAATCCCGGCAGGATAGAAATACGAAACAAGTAGTTAGTAATTGGTATTTGGTAAAGGCTAAGTTGAAGCGTCAGTGACCCGCCACACTGTTAGTAAGCGCTGTATTGGATTTTCGGAGAAACACTTTATTGCTTCAATTACTTTATTTTATGTGATATTGATACCCTAGTCTTCAAAATCCGTCCATGTGATTGCTGACATTGCTCCACTTTTCACTCTAAAAAGCACTTAGTTTCAAAAAACTGTCGGATGGATCCACTGCAACACTGGGCCGTCTGATCTTTATGTTGCTTCCATTATATCGTTGACTCCTCTTGTTGAGGAGGGTTCAAATGCCTCCATTTTTCATGCCTCCACCATGCCTTCATTTTTAAAAACTTTAATAGCTCAAAATTTAAAACTTAAAAGTCAAAATAAAACCGTTGGATATGATCTACATTATTTTATCTATACACGTGTAAAAATTATGATATTTCAATTTTGTTTTAGTTGTCATCAAGAGCTTGTAAAAAACGTACTAATGTGGATAATTTCTAGACGTTGATTTTTCAACTTATTGATTCACATAAAAACAAAATCAAAATGTGATAATTTTTTATGAGTATATAGATAAAATGATGTAGATCATATCCAACGGTTTTATTTTGACTTTTAAGTTTTAAATTTTGAGTTATTAAAGTTTTAAAAACGGAGGTATGGTGGAGGCACAAAAAATGGAGGCATTTGAACCCTCCTCTTGTTATACAGACATTATTTTTAAATATCAGTTTAAATTTCTTATTTTTTTAAACTAACAAATATTCACATATGCAAAAGCCTCATATACAGTCATGTTGCAGTGAAAACTTACAATGAAAAGAATTACGGTTAAATTGCTTCTTTCCAAAAATAATTTGGATTCAATAGGTTTGGACTAATTTGTTTTTTTTAAATTAATTTTGTTTCCTCTTATCGTTTTTGTTGTTTTCAATACGTAAAATAATATTATTCTAAACAAATCTTTATTTTATGTGATATTGATACCCTACTCTGCAATCGGTCCATGTGATTGCTCCACTTTTCACTCTAAAAAGCACTTAAATTAAAAAAACTGTCGGATGGATCCACTGCATCACTGGACCGTGTTCTATTTATGTTGCTTCCATTATATCATTGTTATATAAAGACATTATTTTTAAAAACAACATAGTAGATTAGTAGTTGGCAGTTACATTGTCAAATGTCAATTTAAATTTCTTATTTTTTTTAACTAACAAATATTCTCATACGCAAAAAACCTCGTATAAAGTTACGTTGGACTGAAAACTTGCGATGAAAAGAATTACGGTTCAATTGCTTCTTATGAAAAGTAATTTTGATTTAATAGGTTTGGACTACTTTGTTTTTTTTTACATTAACTTTGTTTTCTTTTATTGTTTTTGTTGTTTTCAATATGTAAAATAATATTTTTTTTTTTTATTATGTGAGAGATTATTTTGTTATTTTTATTATGTAAGTGATTACTTTTGTTGTTATTTATCCGGTACTTATTTAGTTAATGGATTTGAAACTGACTACAACGAGTTTGAATTTAATAAGTTATTTGAATCAAATTTCTAACATAAATTCTCAATCCAACCGTAAGAAGAGACAAATTTTTTGAATTGGGAAGTGGTTTCTCACAATACCCAAAACATCCGTTAAAATCTAGCTAATAATGAATTAAAAACAAATTTTTATTATATTGAAACACAAAGAAACACTACATTGTGCCCAAAGCCCCAAACAATAATGCAACTACCTAAGCTATAAGAGCCTATTCAATGACTTTACACATGGGGTCACGCTCAGTGATCCACAGACAGAGACCATGAATAATTAACTGTACACTACACAAAACAGAGGATCGGTAACTAGGGGCGTAAGTAAACAGTCACATACGGATCGGATAGTGCTCAAACTGTATGCTTAACTGTTATAATTTTTCGGATACGGATACGAATATGAATAGTCTCGGATATGGATACAGATCAGATATTTAACAAATACGGATACGGATCAGATATCGGACGGATACAAATACGGATATGAATATAATTCGGATAATTAAAAATAAATTACTAATGTACATTCTAATAAAGAATAACAGTTAAATATAATTTTTTTATTCATAAATTATATCTAATATTTTTCATGATAATTGTTGGTTACAAAACATATAGAGCAAAACTAGGGTGTGATGTGCTCACACCGTGAGCACACCTCCTAGATGTCGTATTTTCAAAGTTCAAATAGTCGATTCGAACCTTCCAACGTGTTCTTCATATTAAAATGTGCTTGGAGACCAAATTTTACATTTTTTGGAAATTTTTTACTATTTTTTCAGAATTTTTGAAAGTGATGATTTTCAAATTATTGTTTAGTTTAATCAAAAATTCTGAAAAAATAGTAAAAAATTTTCAAAAAATGTAAAATTTGGTCTCCAAGCACATTTTAATATGAAGAACACGTTGGAAGGTTCGAATCGACTATTTGAACTTTGAAAATACGACATCTAGGAGGTGTGCTCACGGTGTGAGCACATCACACCCTAGTTTTGCTCAAACATATATCATATTATCAAAACAATAGTTACTAATTATGTTAGTTTTAAATTATTCATCAGAATATATATGTATATGCAATTTAATAAATCATTGGTATGTATATGCAGTTTAATAAATTAATTTAAGAACAGAGAATACATTTTTTTGTGGTTCAAGGATATAAACGATCGGATACGGATAGTTACTGATAGTTAAAAATCAAACTGTATCCTTATCCATTATAAATTTTCGGATACAGATATGGATAGTCTCGAATACGGATACAAATCAGATAATTTAAGTAATTTTCCAGATTCGAATCCGAATAAAATCAAATAATATCCGATCCGTTTACATCCCTATGGGTAACTCAAATCCGAATTCGGATAATTATCTAATTCTCTGAATTGATCCGGATTTGAATACGGATACGGATCTGTCTCATAAACGGAGAGGATATCCAATATATCCGAAACACAGAAGCTACTAAAAAATTCCGGTTAATCCAGATGCTTTTCCAAATCCGTGCTTTTCCAAAGGGCAATTTGACTATTCGAATTATTTGAAAACCGGACGCAACATCTTTTTGTTTTTTTTTTTAAATGAGATCATTTATTAGTCCAAGATATTATCTCTAATTTGAAAACATGGACTGTCAGTTTTTATAAACCGTATCCTCTGTCATTTTTGTATCTATTTATTAATTAGTACTTGTATCTAAAAATTCATTTAATTTGATTATTTGGTAATTATTCATTTTGTATTCGTATATGAATCCGTATTCGTGGATTATCCGCTCCATATTCGTTTAAGGCGGATTTGATTTTACATTTTGGCATCCATTTACTATCCGTATCCGTATTTGTATTCGCTCATTGAAAAACAAATATGGGTATTGGCATTATCCGCTCTGAATTCGCTTCGTTTTCATCCCTAGTAACTCATCCAAACCAACGAGTTTAAGATTACATCTTGTTTTACAAAAATCAAGATACAAAAAGGAAATTGCAATTTCCTTATTATTTACCCACAATAATTTTATTTTTTGAGAATTTGTCCAGTACATTGTTTTTGAACCATCAGATGAAATATGGGCATTATGGGAAAATAAAATATAATCACTTGTGTTATGTTTAGTAATAAATCAACTAAATTGTAATGATAGAATTAGATATCCAGCAAGGTATACTGGTGTCCATCTATAAAACATAATCACTAGAAAAATATATCAAAAAAAGGTAAAAGCAAGAAATTGATTAATGCCTGACATGTAAAAGCAAGATATTGATTTAATTTATTTGATACCAAATGAATGAAATGGGAGGTTTTTTATGAAAGAAAAAAAAAAGTAATGGGACAGCAACTACGCCACATGTATTTACATTTTAATTTGTTTGAATTAAGTTATGTTGCATTTTTAGCAAAGTTTCCTTTTGCAAATTTCTTATAGATAAACTTCTAAATCATAGGAAACAAATTTTGTTAAAAAATATAAAAAAGTATGACAAAGAAACACAAAATTTACAACAACACTTTATCTGATTTACTGTTTCAAAATTTCTTGGGAGGTTCATTGGTTGTATAAAACAATCAAATAATTAAGAAATACATCAAACACGTAATTGAAATCTTATTTGATATAAAGTGAAATACGTAATTGAAATCTTTTTATAGTATTCGTCGTGACTTGTTAAAATTTATTTTAAATTTTTATGAATTGAGATGAACAACTATTTCAAAGTTACTTGATTGTATAGTCATTTAGTGATTAGATGGATTTTCTATTAGCCTTGAAATATTTTTAAAATTTACCTAACAACCTGTTTATTAGAATTTAGATTTAGTTGACAACATGTTAATTAGAAAGTTAGTATGTTATAAATTAATTTTAATACTTAAATAAAAAGGGAAGTTGTTCACTAATCAACTAATTATTAAGTAATAAGAATAACTAAAAGAATTTTATTCCGTGATTTTTATTTTTACCCCAAAAAAAATATATTTTAATATAAATAACCAGGTTTAGAAAATATTTTTATTTTTACCCAAACCGCTAGGATTCCTAGCGTTACGAATTAAAAATTCAGACCGCTAGGATTCCTAGCGTTCCGAATTAAAAATTCGGACCGCTAGGATTCCTAGCGTTCGGAAATTTTAATTCGGACCTAACCCGCACCCGTGACTTTCTTTCTCCTTCTCTGTGTCTCTTCTCCGCCAAAAACAAAATGAAAAAAAGAAAAGAAAGGAGGCAGGTGCGCTGGAGAGAAGGAAAAAAGGAAAAAAGGGAAAAAGAAGGCTGCCGCAGCCTCCGCCCCTCCGCCTCTCCGCCAGACGTGTCGCCTCTCCGC
>JAJGRW010000062.1:0-16724 GCA_025461045.1 Carex parvula
ATTCGGACCGCTAGGAATCCTAGCGTTCGAATTAAGAATTCGGACCGCTGATATTCCTAGCGTTCCGAATTTTTAATTCGAACCGCAAATATTCCTAGCGTTTTGGGTAGAAATAAATATCTTTTAAAAACCTGGTTATTTATATTAAAATATATTTTTTTTTGGTAAAAATAAAAATCACGGAGCTGCATGCTATCTGCAGCAAATTGATATAGCGTGTTACTTTCTCAACAATCTACCTAGATATGTTTTTATGACGAATCTAACCGTTGAAATCAATTAATATCCGTGCGAATCGGACGGTCATCTAAATAAAAATATTCTGTTACCTCAGCGGATATGAATTCACAGAATGTACCACTTGACGACAAAATCACACCTCCAGTTTCATCCTCTCGTCATCTCCTTGCTTTACACATCACTCGCCAAACCCTAACCCTATTCTCTCTCTCTCTCTGTCCTCCGCCATGTCGAACCCGACGTACGGATACGGCTCGAGTTATAACTCCGGCTACTCGGGGTTATCTTCTCTCCATCCTGACCTTTTCTCGGCCCCCTCGGACCGTTATTCTGCCTCCGACCATTTCAACGGCGATCCGGGGTACTATCGCTCCCGCTACTCTCATCACTCATCGGCGGCGCCTCCTCCTCCCATTGATGTTGGGCTCCCGCCTTCTAGACGCTCGCTGGAAGGTTCGTTCTGATCTATCGTGCTCTTTATTTTCTTGCATTAGAGCTGAGATCTGTAGAGATTTCCTTGGTTTACTAGTTCTTAGGACATTAATCCGAGTCGATTTCAGGAGTCGTCTAACCAGATGTTACGTTCCCACAATGGAGAGATATTGCCATTAGTCTGAGTATCTAGCCAATATTTTGTTTATTTACTATGTTTATCGGTTACATAGTAAAAAATGCTGGTAAATTTGGCAGGATATAGCTTGTTGTTTTTGTATAAGTTTTCATAAACGTACATTTGATTTTCATTGGTTATGTAAGATAAAAGACACGTATAGGCATCGCGAATTCTATGGTCAAGTTAATTGTACGATAAGTTCATTCCTTATATTGGTTCTGGATAAAACAAAATTTCTTGCATAAATTGGTAAATTATCTTACAGAATCTATTACTTTTTAATTGTAAATTAGTAGTACCAAACTATCAATTACAAAATAAATAAGTAAACAAACTAAGTTTCTATTCCAATCAAGGTTTGTATTGGTCTTGTTAATATGATATCTTTTACATTGGTATCATCGTGTTTGATATCCACTATACTCGGAATAGCACTTCCCGTTTTAATTTTAATCAGTTTAGTGTGCTTGTAAATAGTTTCCATATTATACTGAGCTACTACTAAATTTCATTAGTTGATTTGATTTGATTAAGTTTTAACTTATTAAAGCATATGAATAATGCTACTTATTTTATATTTTTTGTATTATTTACGTATAGCTTCGTATCACCATCCGTATCCGGGGCAAATAGAGGCACCAATATATACACATGATTATATGGTTAAAAGGCCTAGAGTGGAGAGCAAATTACCAATATACCCCCAAAGGCCAGGAGAGAAGGATTGTGCGCATTATATGATGACGAGAACCTGTAAGTATGGAGAGACATGCAAATTCGACCATCCTATCTGGGTCCCGCAAGGCGGACTCCCAGACTGGAAAGAGGTGATATTACTTAATTATTATTTCAACCTATTTTATTATATTAATTATTATCATTACTTTTATTGTTACTATTATTATTCTATTTTTTTGTCCAGCAGTATTGATTTTGATATTTGAACGGAATTTCACATGCAATATATCCTATGCAATAAATTTATTTTGGTAGAAATCATATATGTCATTTTGAATGAAAATTCCGGCTACAATCTTTGTATAAAATGTACAAGGGGTGATGCAGTGATGGTTTTACACAATTTTGGAGGATTATTTTTATTGTCTCAGATATGCGGTCAGTTTCATTATTATTAATTCATGTTTCTCAGCTTAGATAAGTATTCTTTCCTCTTTATTGACTAGTACGTTTGCTTGGTTATCTGAATGACACTCAGTGCCAATAAGTAAGCTTGTTATGAGTATATTGTTGTCATATGAATTTAGCGAGGTACTATGGTAGTTTGTAGCGTACTACAGGCACGTGAGAGGATATAATATATGGTTATTAAATTCACTTCCAGTGTGGATGAAATGGTCAAGATATTTTTATTGATAGTTATTGAATTAGATTAAGACAGCTTAAAACCGGGGTTTCTTGGATTTTTTGTATTTCCCTTTCACCGTGACCTACACAGTATTGTTCACCACCGAGTAACAAGTACTGTCAGATCAAAACCTGTGTGGTGCCAGATGCTCAGATAAGGTGTATGGAGAAGAGAAGGCCTGTGGGGCAAACCAAAAAGTACCATACCAAGGTCCAAATTTTGGTCACTAATAGACTTTTTTTATGAGCTCTTTAAAAGTTGCAATATTCCTTTTGAAATAAGGGCCCCGTCAACCCTTGCATCCATTTCTATTAAGATTCCTCTTGTGGGAACTGACCGATGCATCTCTCTTTTACAGTTGCACTTATTTTCCTTCTTCTCGCATTGCTATTAACAGTTGCATATAACTATTTGTGTAGACCCCACATGTTCCAGTTCCGGCTGAGGAATCTCTCCCTGAACGACCTGGCGAGCTTGACTGTCCTGTATGTTGTTTTATTCTACTCTCTCTCTCTTTCTCTCTCTCTCGCCCTCCCTCCTCTCTGTTGCACATACATACATTCTTTTGTTTTGTTCTTTGTTCTGAAGTTCTTTTTTCTTTTGTTTTGATAGTTCTATATGAAGACATCCACGTGCAAATTTGCAGTCAAGTGCAAGTTTAACCATCCAAAAGGTGTCATCAGTAAAAATTCTGGGGAGGTTAGTGAACTGCCCTCCCTTCTCCTAACCTCGTCCTCGCTCTCTCTTCCCCATTGTTTTATATATTTATTTCTTGAGATTCTTTTACTTTTGTGTCGTTAATTTTATGAACCTACAGGCTGATAAGTTGGATAAGTTGGCACTACCCGAGAGGCCTTCTGAACCTCTGTGCTCGGTAAGAGCATATACTTGTTCGCTTACCATGATTGTTAGAGTAATTACATAAATATACATCCATTTTTACGCAAATAAAATTTATAGTAAAGATTTTACAGTAAATTACATGCATACTAGATGTTTCTATTAGTTTCTGACACACCAAAATTGACAGTCATAGAATGCCTCAGACCATTCAAATTGAATCCAAGCAAATCTGTAAAAAAAAAATTCCTCTGTTTGTCGAATGGTTATTTTAATGATTTACCCCTCATTAAACAGTTCTTTGCAAAAACGGGTATGTGCAAGTTTGGTGCGAATTGTAAGTTTAACCATCCCAAGGATCTTCATAAAACATCCGATGGAGAACATGAGATAAGTACTGCCTTGGCATGTAATAATGCAGATCCGACTGCAGCAATCGCAAAGCCTTCATCTGGATATAATGCTGTACTGTATAATTCCAAGGGTCTACCTTTTCGAGCGGTATATCTTTCCTCCTTGTTGCAGTTAAACATGTTGAAGTTGCATAGATCAATAACCACTAATAGAGAGGTCAAACTAAGCAGAAAAACCAGAAATCCTTGGCTTTTAGCGGTATGCATACCACAAGCGGACTCAGAATCAATTTTATTTTGAATTTTTTAGAGCCTTACAACTGAATCTTGTTTGACTGCAGCCTTGATAAAATATTTACAGTAGAAATGAGAAAAAAAAAAGTATTTTAGGTTATATTCTGTACACTCGAGCATGCATGCTAGAAGCAAAAAAAGAAACAAATGGGACATTTGCAAAATAAGCTTCTTTTTTGTTTTACAGGATGAAGGAGATTGTCCATTCTATATGAAAACTGGAAGGTATGGAATTGGCTCTCTTTTAGTTCCAAATTTCTATTATCTTTTTATTTTTTTTAAACCAATGGTTGAGATAACATCTTGTGCTTTTGTATCAGTTGCAAGTACGGGTCAACTTGTCGGTTCAACCATCCTGATAGAAGTGGTACGTTACACGTGTGAAATACTCTGTTAATATTTGCTTTGAGTGATTAATTTTGAAGTGCTGGTGCAGCTCTGGCTCTGGAAAATACATGTATCTGATCAAACCAGTATTTTCTTATGACTATATCAGTGTGATATGATATGAATGCCTTATGTTTTACAATCATTTCTTGGCTATAATTATATTTTCATCTAATATTCTGTAGTAATTAATCCTCCATTGGCGGCTCCCATTGTTGATCAAGTTGTTCCACCGCCGGTATATATGAATCTTCCTCTTGTAGCTGCTAACATTCTCCAAAATTTTGATCTGCATTCTGTCTCAAATACATCACAGGCAAGTAAAGCAGGACAACTTCAAAATCTAATTCATTTGTTACTATGAAATATCGATTTGCATACTCCAAGATTGTTCATATGGAATTTCATTGGTATGTGCCAGTTTGCATTTGGTAAATACAACATTAGACAGTAAATAACTAGGAAAGAAATTTATTTAGTTCCTATAAATGTTTTGTGAATGCTTTATTAACTAGCATCTTAACTTTTGCCATTGTTACTTTTAGATTGCTGGGCTGCCTCCAACTGCATATCCACAGAGGCCGGGAGAAATGGAATGTGATGTAAGTATGGGAAGTATTTAATGATATAGGCATTCATGTACATCATTAATTTTAGGCCAGTGACGGTGGTTGAATAAGGGAAATAAAATTTACCTGAAACTTGCCCAAGTAGTGTTTCTTTTTTCCTTGTTTCTTTGGAGAATAACTGAGGAAAGCAACTGACCTTGGACATCTTAAAATCGTGTGTAGAGAGTACTTATTCTGTTGCTTTATTTGAGTTGTGATGTGCTTTTGTTTGTTCTCTCTTTAATTCAGTATTACATGAAAACGGGGCAATGCAAATTTGGAGATAAATGTAAATTCCACCACCCACTCGACCGCTCGGCTGTTGGATCTGATGGTAAAAAACAAACTGTTAAACTTACCCTTGCTGGTCTCCCTAGAAGAGAGGTACCTTGTTTTACTTTGATTTTTCAATGTTGTTAGATTTATGATGAATCAGTGGACATTGGATTGTGCACATAAATGAGTTGTTGAATGTTTAGCTGAGGCCAATTGTACACGACCAGTCAGTTATCTACCAGTATTTACCTGATGATATTTTCACATTCTGGCTAATATTACAACTGATGCAAGGATGCATTTACAAAGAAGACCCTTTGTATAAATAAAACCTCTATATGTCAAATGCAGGGTGCTGCTGTGTGTGCGTTTTATATGAAGACAGCAACTTGCAAGTTTGGTGCGACTTGCAAATTTGACCACCCGCCACCAGGAGAGCTTGTTGCCATGGCTAGCAAGCATGGTACCAGCAGTACCGAACCTGGTACAACTGAGCCTGGTCCTGAAGAAGTAAACCCTGAGGAAGAGGAAAATGAGGGAGAGGAAGAAAATAATGAGTAGGTGGTTGTAGAAAATTTATAAAATTTTGTTCATTTTGTTCTAGGTTTGTTTCTTGATTTTAACTAGGATTTAAATACGATGTATGTGAGTGTATTATTTATTGGCGAGTTTCTGTACTACCCACTTCTTTTTCGCACAAGAAAATAATTATCAGAGAAGAAGCCTATTCAATTGTGTTTGTGAAACACAAATAAAATGACCGCATCTATCCCAGGCAACCCTGGCCCAAAAAAAACATGTGCGTATAAATTTTGAGCATTCAATCTTGTATTGAGCTAACAAAGTATATATATATATATATATACCGAGGAGGGTTCAAATGCATCATAATTTGTGCTTCAATATGCTTCACATTTTTTATCTCTATCTTCAAAGTCCGAACAGTTGATCCGAACCGTTCAACATGATTTTCATAATAAAATATGTTTGGAGACCAAATTTTATATTTTTTAGAATTTTTTTACTATTTTTTTAGATAGGTACAATAGAACTTTATCGGATGGTCCAGAATCTCCTTAAAATGTGATTTTGTATCTATCTAAAAAAATTCTAAAAAATATAAAATTTGGTATCCAAGCATATTTTATTATGAAGATCATGTTGAGCGGTTCAGATCGACTGTTCGGACTTTGAAAATAGAGATAAATAATGTGAAGTATATTAGACCACAAATATAAACAATGTATGTGAGCGTATTCCACCGATGCTTGCAAGACAAGTTCTGTTTTCTTATCTCTCAATTAGAAGAAAGTAGCAATCTATTTCATCCATGTACCTTCGTTCCAGTTGTCCTTGTAGCAGTAGTATTGCTTGAATCCTGGAGCAGTGAATCGGGTACTTGCCTCTTTTGGTTCTTTCAAATCTGGTGTCAGTGATCCCTTTGCTCCTAGCACGGTTTTCTCTGTTAATTTACAAGGGCGGATTCAGGATTTTCGTCAAGGGGGGGCAAAAAAATACCTAATCGGGTTTAAATCCATTAACCAATTGGATATTCGACAAAAAATAATGCTTTAACTTATACTTTCTAATGCTTTAACTTGTAATTTCTGATGCTCTGACTTATAATTCTAATTACCAATCAGAATTCAACAGATTTATTTCAATTTTAACTCTAAATTTAACTCGAATTACAAATTAAACGTCCAGAGGGGGGCAAAAAAAATTTCAGGGGGAGCAAAATCGGTCGGAACAGATAAATCTCCACTAAAACTCAAAATCCAGAATGCCCCCCACCCCCTAGAATACACTGGATCCGCCCCTGAATTTCCCTCTCTTTGTTCTTCGTTCCAGTGTGGCCGGCGTTACCTTCGGCTCTGTGCCGGACATGCTTTCCTAATTCATTCCCTTTGTTGCATATTTCTCTTCCTTCCTTACTTATTCGTTTGATTTGTTGATCTCTAGCACCCTGTTACATCTCTGGATAACTAGGAAATTGGCAGTGTTTTTAAGTTTTGTACCAGATTTCCAAAAAAAGGGGACACGTTGATATGGGGCCATATGCGAGGTGTCCAGGTACAACCGTTCAAGAAAAGGTGGGCTGGGCCTTCTAATAAATTTGGGCTTAGGTTAATAGCTTTGATTTCTCCTTCTCCAATCTCTATTCCACAATTGCATTGAATCAAGAAAGAAAGGAAAAAGAAGAGAAAATTATAAAAAAAAATCAAGTCGAACTAACAAGTTATTAGATTAATAAAACAGAGAATCGCATAAATAATTTAACCTAATCAGTGTTGACCGTTTTTTATTCAAACCGGACAAGCACATATTTCTAGAAGAACCATGTAAAACACCAAAAATAAATAAATAAAATAAAAGAATCACACTGGGTCAAAGGTCTTGTCAAAGTACTAAACCCAGCAATGCCTAACAAGACAAGGTCAAGGTCCCATTAGAGGTTCTCCTTTCAGCTTTGCACATGTCATAATGTGAATGTAATTTTGTTAGATCTGAACCAAACCTGGAGCTGGAGGTGACCTCACTTAACAAATATGGTGCAAAAAAAAAAGAATTGTATTTAATAACAATTGCACTAGAAGGGGTCCATCTATATATGTTATATTCCCATACCACCAACCATACTGAATTAGGGTTCACAAGTTATATCACAGGCCCATATTTAGGGGAACCTTTTGACTGTTTATGGATCTCATTAAGAGGAGAGATTATATGTATGGTCAAGTCCACATCAAAAGAAAAGGATGATAAGGTATTAAGGTTGGTGTAGTTGGTAGAGTAGACTAGGGGACATTTAAGGTTCTTTCTTTCTTTTTTTTACAAGAGAATTAGTGAGAAACTGTGTGCTTAATTTTAGAAAATGTTCTTACTTCACACATGATATTCAAAATCCCTTGAAAATTTAATTCTTGATTCCGGGATAATTGTGTGCATAATCATAGCACAATTATTTCTAAGACGCAAATATATGTCAACAAATGGTTTGAATCAGTGTTCTAAATAGCTAGCTATAGCTGCGCTATAGCTTTTTCGGATCATAAAAACTAAGCTATGAGATAAAAATGCGCTAATTTAGCTACAACCGTTATAGTTGTAATAGTTGACTACTATTACCAATACGCGCTATTGCTACTGCTATGCTACATGAGCTTTTTTTGCAATTTATATGGGCTTTGATGTTACATGGTCTGCTATGATAAGTATGCTAAACCGAACTATGTGCTTCTATTGCTATTTGTGGTTTAGTCTCTCATTCTATATCAGAAAATATTCAAATATTAATTCTTCCTTTTGCTTGCTCTTCGTCTAGTATTCACTTGTAAAATTATTGTTGTTTATTTCAATTGAAAGCTGATTTTGATTATTATAATATATAAAATGTTCAAATAGGTATACTTACTTCATTTCACTTGTAAAATTAATTGCTCTTCATCTATTATAATCTGTAATACTATAAAGTACGAACTATTAAATAATGTTACCTTGTAGATTCTTTTTTTCTTCTTATTTGTATGATTGAAAAAAGTATAGACTTAGATTAGTTGTAATTTGATTATTACTCCAATTCTTTAATATTGATCATGTCGATAATTAGTAGAAATATAGAATATAAAAAAGGAAAAAAACGCTATATACGATAGCTTCTGCTATAGCTACGCTATTCAAAATATATATTTTTTTTGTCTCCCCGCTATACCACTCTAATCGCTATTTAAAACCTTAGTTTGAATATTGTAAGAGATATTTGCAAAAACTATTTTGCATGTAAAGGGGGAAATACTAAATTTTGACTTCAATGTCAGAGGATGTTTTGAATCCTATGCATTTTTTTAATGCCACGCCGTTTTGTTTTTTTCGGAAACAAAAGGGTTTAATGTGGCGGTGCTTTTTTTTTTTTTTTCTGTTTTATCAAAATTGAAAAATTGCATGTGTTTTCTAGTTTCTAACAGGAGATAAGAATTTTTATTTTATCAGAATAAAATCTGTATGTCTGACTAAACTATTTTGCTCTCCCGGAAAATAATAGAAAGGAAATGAAAATAAAAGAGAAAAAAAATAAGTCTTAAATATTTTTTATGTGAAAAGTCGCTTAAAACTAAGTAATTGCTGTTAAATTCTCATGCTTTAGAAAAAAAATTCTTTAACTGTCCTTTTAAATATCTTTTGCAAATCTCCTTTGCTATGCATGTACAAGAAAAATTGTGCATGATTTTTTGGGTTAAATAAGATAAATTCCAATCCAAGCTAAAAATTAGAGCCAGATAAAGTTGTCATGCTCTCATCCTAGGATTCAAATCTGCTGAAATTCAAAACCATAAACAGTACCGTTGAAATTTCTGAAATCTTGAATCCAACTGTTGAACTGTTTCGAGATACGTGCACAGAAAAACCAGTTGTTTCGAGATGCGTGCACAAAAAAAGTTGAACGGCTGGATTCAGAATTTCAGAAATTCCAGAGATACTGTTCATGTATTTCGGATTTCAGCTGATTTGAATCCCTCATCCTATCATGAAGTCATGTTGCACAACCCTACAATATTGTTTCCATCTGTGAAATAGTTCCACTAAATGTTAAGCCGCTTACCTAGATCCTAAAATGCCATCCAATTAATGGTACATGACAAAATTCACAGCATTGGCATTGGATCCATCTCATCTCTCTTCTCTTCTCTTCTCTTCTCTTTCTTTTTTTCTTGATTCTATCTAAATGGATAAAGGAAATTGTCTTCTTTCAAAGAGCTTTGTTAAGGATATCCAGGTTTCATACAGTACCAACCCTTCTTATCCAAAAGGAATAGCAATGGATGGCATCATATACTGGATTTTATCCAAAGAGAACTATTTTATTATGTAATTTTTTAATAATAAATCTAATTTTTGTCTGATAAGATGCAATAATTATAATCTCTTCTTCTTGATTAAAGTTTTGTTAAATTTAGAAAAAAAAAATTTGTAGTTTGTTGAAACTAAAATTTGATGTGTGTATTGATATAGAAAAGATAGAGATCTGGCCAACTAATTTTCATTTAATATTTATGATAAATTCATCATTCGAGTTTCAAACTCACGAGATCTCTTTGTACAAAGGATCGATGTTGCTCTTTGCCACCAGATCAAAAGTCGAAGCGCATGCAAGCACGCTTGTCAATTTATTTTTAGTTTTTTTTTATCCCTTACCATGAACAGTTAATTATTTCTTGAATTTATAATATAACATTCATTTGTCACAGATTATCGTAAATTTATTCTTCCGTAGTTATTGAATTTTATATTTGTCCAATCAAATCATTTTGTTATTATTTCCGACTAAATTACTACAGAATATGATCACTCATACCCATATTCATGTCATTTTATATTCTGTTAGTATTTTAAACAAAAATAGTAATTGATTGGAACAAATGAAAAGTTCAATAATTCTAGAGTAGTAAATCAAATTTTGAGTGCAGTTCATGAAGAAAAAAAAATACAAAGTTTAGTGAATTATAACAAAATTTTACCCTGGTCTATTTTCATTTATTATGAATTATGACAAAATTTTCGTCTATTTTCTATTATCTTTATCACATTATTTTCATTTAGGTGCGTTTGGATCGTCAAAAATAGCATGGAGTACGTTAGCACAATTTTTGAGTTAGTGACTATTCTTCATCACTATTCTACGTTTGGATCACCCTAATAATAGAGCTATTTCTGGAGTTAGCACTGTTCTTACTAACCATCCAAATGATGGAATAGCGCTAACTCCAAATTAGTGCTATTCTTGCTATTCCTAGATTGCATCCAAACGCACCTTTATTATTTTTCTTTTGGAAGATTCTTTTAGCACATACAATTAATGGCCTAGCTACCAGAGACACTGAGGAAAACAACTCAAAGCAAGAGAGAGAGAGAGAGAGATGGTTGGACAGTAGGGAAAGAGGTTACTTGGCCCCACCAACCACGGGTTAGGTCGCTATAAAATGATTCTTGCCTCAATTTTATAGATCCTAAAGTCTATTTTAGTGAGAGAATGTTTTGCCCAAAAATATATTACATTTTGTTTGTGAGTGCACAAAGATGTACTTTTTCATAAATACATGCATAATTTTTTTATGAGGATTCCAATACTTTCATTATGTCTTACATTTTATATCTTTATTTTCAAAGTCCAAACTGTCGATTCGAACCGGTCAATATGATATTCATATTAAAATATGCTTGGAGACCAAATTTTATATTTTTTGAAAATTTTTACTATTTTTTTTAGATAGGTACAAAATCACTGTTTTTGAACGGTCAAGAAACAATGATTTTGTACCTATCTTAATAAATAGTAAAAAAATTTCAAAAATTATAAAATTTCATCAACAAGCATATTTTAGTATGAATATCATGTTGAGCAGTTCGAATCGACAATTTGAACTTGAAAAAGGAAAATATAAAATATGAGATATGATGAGGTATGAAAAGCATGAGATATTGGAACCTCCTCATTTTTTATATACTTTATTATATCTTTGGTTAGTTAAGTTTAGATGCTTCCATGTACTTTGCTTTGACATAATTGTCTTTATTTAAATTAAAATGTTGGACGCTTTTGTAAGTCCAATAATTTGGATCAATTATAACAAATACAATATATACTAGTTTGTATGAAAATCATACTTTTAGTTAAAACAGTGCTCTTAGTATGAAAGATACATATTAGAAATCTACATTTAACTGAAATTTATGAAAAAAAAAACAGAGAACTTGTTAATTACAAACATCAAAACAACAAACAATTGTGATATTTTATGTTTATTTTATGTCTCTTTTATTTTTTAATCGCTTGGATTGATTAATAATAAGTTAAGGATATAATTTATGGTGTTCTTTAATTCTATCTCCTAATAAAAGAAAAAGATAAAGATAAAAGGGATTTTAGAAATATTCTAGAAGAATAATTCTAGGCAAATAGACTTGGTTCTCACCTCTACCTCCATTATGGGATCACGGGTTTTGCATTATAAAACGCCACGTGGCATTAAAAATGGCTAAGACCAAATCTAGGGGCTCTTACTTCTCCAGACAACACCACCTCTTTCCAAGCTGGATTCCAATTTCATGGGACCCACCATATTCATATATGGAAAAATTACATTGAAAATATTTGTGAATTAAGTGATTTCATACAAGATAGTTATGTGGCCTTAAAAAGACATATTTGCACGTAACATGTAAACAAAATTTGAATTTTCTACTATGGTTTGAGTGTCAACATTTATGACCTTTTGAAAACGAAATATGCGTACAGAAATTTGCTGCGCTGGTGCGATTGACATTCGTTCATGTCACACTCTGTATAAATGTCAAACTTTAATACATCACAAGATAAAATGCGTAAAGAAATATGAGCAGTTGGTGTCTCTATCTAGATTGGTTTATTACAACCACCATGCATGGTGACAAACGAATAGTTTGAATTCAGTTCGACAGAGTCAAAAATTCGTAATTCGGATATAATTCGGAAATGATTCGATACAACAAGAAAGGAGAAAAAACCAAAAAAACACTAGAAAAAAATTTGCATTTTGTTCACTTTTTTCTCGTGAATAATTCGTGATTCGCATTTTATTTGCGAATGAAACATATTATACGTTTTTTTGCGTTTTATTCAGAGTTCGATTCGAAAACGTCAAAAAACGAATAAAACATGAATTATTCACGAATTAATCGCGTATATTGTTACTATGTGATCATGTATAAGTCGGTCTATAGTATTGTTTATTTTATTCTTTTTTTTTTTAACTTCTAGTTGGATTTTTAATAAGCAAAGTTTAAACATCACATCAAGACATTGAGAGAAAATGAATTTATATCACCTAAGATAACAGAAATATAATGTCTGCCTTGATTGAAATCGTTCGATCAGAATCCGCACGAATATTAAAAGAATCTGTACATTTCATATTGGATCAAATTGGTTTGAATTTTGATCGGACGACTCAGATTTAAACAAAAAAATTATGTTACCTCGGGGATATAGACTCGAAAAAAAAAGGATCTTATTGTAAGAAATATTCACAAATTTTCCAACGGACACTGTATCGAGATCTGTTTGATATACGGTCTAAGTCTGATTTGTGTCGAGATTCATGCGAGCGGATTTAAAATGCACCAATTTCAACTAATCTGTGAACCGAAATCATCTTTACAAATTTTGATACAAATTAAACAAATTTCAATCAGATGTTCCTCGGAACCTCTCCTCTCCTTACGAAGACCCAAAACCAGAGTAATATATATAGCGCTATAGCGTTTTCGGACCATAAAAGCTATGGCGCTATTGGCGCTATAACGCACTATATGACAATAGCGTCGTTTTTTTAGCCGTTCCGCTATGACGCCATAAACGCTATTTAAACATTTGCCCAAGACAAACAAAATGGTGATTTTCATTTTTACCAATAAGAGTTCCAGAATTTAAATTTATACCAATTTTATTATTTTGTATTCGTTAGGGAAAAATGACAAAATTATATGTCAGTGAAGCCACCGACCATTTGAAAAGATGACAAAATATATACATTGTATTCATGCATTGTTTATCATTTATTCATTTGAACTAGGTAGGCCATTAATTAATAATAAAAGAAGGCTAACGACAACGATGACATTTTAGACTAATTTTTGACAATTTGTGTCGAATTTTAGGGAAAAAAAAAGGATTCCTAGGACCAAAAGAGAATTTCTCTGTTTCACAGAAATACATTGTATTCTACGGGCCAATTAGTAATTTGTAAACTTATCCTAGCTCTGGAAGACTGGAACAAAAGAAAAAAAAAAGATCCTTTCATTAAGGGGTTAAAGTAAAAATTTGAAATGTGGGCCCCACCAAAGCAGCCAATTGTTGACATTTACCTAATAAAAAGCCCTGATTAGATAGTAAAATTAAAAACATAGGTTGTTTCATTATTTTTATTTCATTTGATTTCTTCTGAAAAGCCCCTTGGCAGTGTCATAATGCTCCCAACTACCATTCAACAAAAGCGTACAAAACAAACAAATTATAAATATAACCTTCAAACTTTACTTACTCACAAGGTACAACCCTTTTCTTTTACAATGAGCCCAGGTCGCCCTCATAAATACAAACTCTCATTTTTCTCACTTTGGTCCAAGAAAATTGACTTGGTTGTCTTCTTTATAAAAATTTGATAAATTAATTATGCAATGTATGACACAAATCATTGTAATAATAAATTGCATCAAACCGTAAAGACAAATTACTTGAAACTCAGGGGACTATAATGAAAACGCATCCCGTGGCGAAAAGTTCTTATAACATAAGTTAATTGCATCCACAGTGTCTTTTGTTTTGTTTTGTTTTTTAGCTGTGGCACTTCTTGTGAAACTATGTGTAGCCATATAATGACACATATTTGTTTCAATCAGCCGGTGCTTTTCAGTGAAATCTGCATCTATCTTAAATTGCAATAATGTATTTTATAAATTTTAAATTACAAATATTCTATTCATTTAGTCCAGACTCAATGTATAATTCCGAGTATTTCCGAATTTTATCCAAATTATATCCGAATCACGAATTTATGACCCGCCGAACCTTTCCCGAACTTTTAAGTTGTCACTATGCTTCATGCTTTGCCTTACAAATTCAACAATGCTACACAGAATAAAGATCTGGAGCGACACAGGAGATCCGCCTCGTTAACTGAGATGGTTCCATCAATTCCCTTGGGTTAAATGCTAAGTCTGTACTTTGCTGGGCCCGGTGTTAGATGCAATGTTGTTATCAACACATGATTATCAATTCAAAATTCTAAATCCCAGATTTTGATGTGCCCAAAAAAGTGATGAATTTTAAGATCTCCAGGTTAACGTTATTGAGAATGACAGAGGGATGGAAAGTGAATAGGAGAGAATTTTACTGGGAAGTGGGACCACAGGGTAAAAAAGTTAAAAATAATTGAGAAAGAATATTGAAGTATTTTATTGATTAAAAAAAGAAGAAGAATGACAACATATCTATCAGCACAAGACAGCAGCAACATCATCAATTGCATTGCACCTACCTCTCTCTATCTCTCTCCCTCTCCCCCTCTCTCTCTACAAGTTTTTAGTACTGGCACCATCCTCCCCCCCTTTTCTACAAAACCCCACAAATTTGAAATTAACGAACTGATACATACACCATTGCTGCTGCCAATGTTTGTTGTATGGTGTATATTTTACATCCAACAAGATCCCCTACTCTCTTGCTCTTGTCCCTCTCTACTCTTTCTTAAAACAAACGGTGGTGGGTTGGGGAGATCAAAAAATTTGAGAAGTGAGAGCCAAAGATGAAAAGAATTTTCTCTGCATCGAAGAACAATGAAAGAACGAAAATAGAAAGAAAAAAAAATTAAAAAAAATTAAAAAGGAAAAAATGGACCTTCTATCTACCATCCTAACTATGCTTTGGCTCGATGAATTATTAGCAAATGCGATGAACAGGGCAGGGGCAAAATGGTAACATTGACAAATATTATCGGGTTAGAGACTGTAGTGCCGAACAGAGTATTCAAAAATTTGTTGGCTTGGACAAATCATCTCCTGTCAACTTGTACCATTTTTTGTTATATCTTGAATGTCGGTACGATTCTCACATTCCTGCTCTTGCACAGCATGACTCTCAATTTACATTGACCTACACATCACAAAAATAAGTTAAAAATAAGTCATAACAATACAAAATATTTTTTTTATGTAATTTTTCTCTGGTCCTTGATGATAAGTTCGAGTGATAATGCTTTTGATATAAGAAGTGAAATCATGCAAGTTATTATGCAAATTCATGTAAATTTAGAAACAGAACGTTGGGGGGTTAAATGATGATTTATTTTACCTTGAGGAAATTGGCAGAGGGATAACGGGTACAAAGCGTGTCAACAAAGGGGCTAATTTGGGTACATTGTGCATTTCCTGGAGCCATGAAATAAACAACCGATACACCTGAAAAAATTTACAATGGTTAGCTTAATGACAAGATTAGAGTGGAAGAAAAGGACTCGGTCTCATGCCCAAAAGTGTCAACAACACCCAAAAAAAAAAATGAAAGAGCATCTCTCAGAATTTATAGCAAGTTGACATTTCAACATTTGGAAGAAGGCTCCAAATAGAAGTTTCAGATCACACAAGTCAAAATAGATAACTCTTAACATTTATGATTTTCACACAAAAAAAAAAAATTTATAACACACAAAAAATATTAAGCCAACCAAGATACATAGGTCCGAAACCATCCATCCAAGTCAAAAAATGGAATAACAACGTATGTATTGCAAAAACAAAATTGACTTGAAAAGAACTTTATCAAGTATTCCAATTTAAGTTGGTGGTTGAATGCATGCAATAATGCAAGATTGATATGCAAAAAATAACAAGTAAACTCTTTTATCAGACACTCTGAATTTATGTTTGGTTGGATTGACCGAATGTAATTTCGACGGCCGCAAGATGAAAAGAAAGACAGCCTTACCAGGAAGAGAGATAGCAGCTTGAAACTGCTCTAATGATGACACAGCTTCAACTTCACCTCCAAATTTCAAATTAGAAACCTCTTCACCTCGCGACATTTTGAGCGCCACCTGGGCATGAAACAACCCTTCTGCCACCTCTTTGTCTCCTGGCAACTCCTTCCTCAGCACCTCATAATCCCTCACACACTCGGCCCACCGTTCTAACTGAACACCAAAGAAGTACTAGTT
>JAJGRW010000062.1:20905-56603 GCA_025461045.1 Carex parvula
AAGTCTTAAATATTTTTTATGTGAAAAGTCGCTTAAAACTAAGTAATTGCTGTTAAATTCTCATGCTTTAGAAAAAAAATTCTTTAACTGTCCTTTTAAATATCTTTTGCAAATCTCCTTTGCTATGCATGTACAAGAAAAATTGTGCATGATTTTTTGGGTTAAATAAGATAAATTCCAATCCAAGCTAAAAAATTAGAGCCAGATAAAGTTGTCATGCTCTCATTCTAGAATCCAAATATGCTAAAATCCAAAACCATGAACAATACCGCTGAAATTCTTGAAATTCTGAATCCAACTATTGAACTGTTTCGAGATACGTGCATAGAAAAACCAGTTGTTTCGAGATGCGTGCATAGAAAAGTTGAACGGCTGGATTCAGAATTTCAGAAATTCCAGAGATACTGTTCATGTATTTCGGATTTCAGCTGATTTGAATCCCTCATCCTATCATGAAGTCATGTTGCACAACCCTACAATATTGTTTCCATCTGTGAAATAGTTCCACTAAATGTTAAGCCGCTTACCTAGATCCTAAAATGCCATCCAATTAATGGTACATGACAAAATTCACAGCATTGGCATTGGATCCATCTCATCTCTCTTCTCTTCTCTTCTCTTTCTTTTTTTCTTGATTCTATCTAAATGGATAAAGGAAATTGTCTTCTTTCAAAGAGCTTTGTTAAGGATATCCAGGTTTCATACAGTACCAACCCTTCTTATCCAAAAGGAATAGCAATGGATGGCATCATATACAGGATTTTATCCAATTTTATTATGTATTTTTTTAATAATAAATCTAATTTTTCTCTGTAACACAGTAAGATGAAATAATTATAATCTCTTCTTCTTGATTATAGTTTGTTAAATTTAGAAAAAAAAAATTGTAGTTTGTTGTAACTAAAATTTGATGTGTGTATTGATATAGAAAAGATAGAGATCTGGCCAACTAATTTTCATTTAATATTTATGATAAAATTATCATTCGAGTTTCAAACTCACGAGATCTCTTCATACAAAGGATCGATGTTGCTCTTTGCCACCAGATCAAAAGTCGAAGCGCATGCAAGCACGCTTGTCAATTTATTTTTAGTTTTTTTTATCCCTTACCATGAACAGTTAATTATTTCTTGAATTTATAATATAACATTCATTTGTCACAGATTATCGTAAATTTATTCTTCCATTGAATTTTATATTTGTCCAATCAAATCATTTTGTTATTATTTCCGACAAATACTACGAAATATGATCACTCATACTCATATTCAGGTCATTTTATATCTGTTAGTATTTTAAACAGAAATAGTAACTGATCGGATCAAATGAAAAGTTCAATAATTACAGAGAAATCAAATTTGAGTGCAGTTCATGAAGAAAAAAAAAACAAAGTTTAGTGAATTATGACAAAATTTACCCTTTGGTAGATTCTGATTCATCGTATGAACTAAAGCGAGCATAGTGTTATATACTTATATACCTTTATTATGACAAAATTTTCGTTTATTTTCGTTTATGACAAAATATCATCTATTTTCGTTTATTATGAATTATGACAAAATTTTCATCTATTTTCTAAGGGTGCGTTTGGATCGTCAATAATAGCATGGGGTTAGCACTGTCTTTGAGTTAGTGACTATTCTTCACCACTATTTTACGTTTGGATCACCGTAAAAATAGAGCTATTTCTGGAGTTAGCGTTGTTCTTGCTAACCCATTCAAACGATAAAATACCGCTAACTCCAAGTTAGCGCCATTCTTACTATTCCCGGATTGCATCCAAACGCACCTTTATTATTTTTCTCTTTTGGAAGATTCTTTTAGCACATACAATTAATGGCCTAGCTACCAGAGACACTGAGGAAAACAACTCAAAGCAAGAGAGAGAGAGAGAGAGATGGTTGGACAGTAGGGAAAGAGGTTACTTGGCCCCACCAACCACGGGTTAGGTCGCTATAAAATGATTCTTGCCTCAATTTTATAGATCCTAAAGTCTATTTTAGTGAGAGAATGTTTTGCCCAAAAATACATTACATTTTGTTTGTGAGTGCACAAAAATGTACTTTTTCATAAATACATGCATATTTTTTATGAGGATTCCAATACTTCATTATGCCTTACATTTTATATCTTTATTTTCAAAGTCCAAACTGTCGATTCGAACCGGTTAATATGATATTCATATTAAAATATGCTTGGAGACCAAATTTTATAATTTTTGAAAATATTTACTATTTTTTTTAGATAGGTACAAAATCACTGTTTTTGAACGGTCTAGAAACAGTGATTTTGTACCTATCTTAATAAATAGTAAAAAAATACAAAAAATTATAAAATTTCATCTACAAGCATATTTTAGTATGAATATCATGTTAAGCGGTTCGGATTGATAATTTAGACTTTAAAAACTAAGATATAAAATATGAGATATGATGAGGTATGAAAAGCATGAGATATTGGAACCTCCTCATTTTTTATATACTTTATTATATCTTTGGTTAGTTAAGTTTAGATGCTTCCATGTACTTTGCTTTGACATAATTGTCTTTATTTAAATTAAAATGTTGGACGCTTTTGTAAGTCCAATAATTTGGATCAATTATAACAAATACAATATATACTAGTTTGTATGAAAATCATACTTTTAGTTAAAACAGTGCTCTTAGTATGAAAGATACATATTAGAAATCTACATTTAACTGAAATTTATGGGAAAAAAAAAGAACTTGTTAAATACAAACATCAAAACAACAATCAATTGTGATATTTTATGTTTATTTTATGTCTCTTTTATTTTTTAATCGCTTGGATTGATTAATAATAAGTTAAGGATATAATTTATGGTGTTCTTTAATTCTATCTCCTAATAAAAGAAAAAGATAAAGATAAAAGGGATTTTAGAAATATTCTAGAAGAATAATTCTAGGCAAATAGACTTGGTTCTCACCTCTACCTCCATTATGGGATCACGGGTTTTGCATTATAAAACGACACGTGGCATAAAAAATGGCTAAGACCAAATCTAGGGGTTCTTACTTCTCCAGACAACACCACCTCTTTCCAAGCTGGATTCCAATTTCGTGGGACCCACCATATTCATGTATGGAAAAAGAGGAGGGATCGGATGACACCTCTTTTTGGTGACATTTCTTTTACCACATTCATTTTTTTCATTTTCAAAGTCTAAATCGTCGATCCAAACCGTTCAACATGATTATCTAAATAAAATGTACTTGTAGATCAAATTTTACATTTTTTTGAATTTTTTTACTATTTATTAAGATCGGTACAAAATTCAATGGTCTAAGTATGGCTGTTTTTTTGTAAAATACTTAATAAATAGTAAAAAAATTCAAAAAAATGTAAAATTTGATCTGCAAGTACATTTTATTGTGGAGATCATGTTGAACGGTTTGGATCTACGATTTGGACTTTGAAAATGAAAAAAATTGATGTGGTAACAAGAGATGTCACCAAAAAGAGGTGTCATCCGATCCCTCCTCATGGAAAAATTACATTGAAAATATTTGTGAATTAAGTGATTTCATACAAGATAGTTATGTGGCCTTAAAAAGACATATTTGCACGTAACATGTAAACAAAATTTGAATTCTCTACTATGGTTTGAGTGTCAACATTTATGACCTTTTGAAAACGAAATATGCGTACAGAAATTTGCTCCGCTGGTGCGATTGACATTCGTTCATGTCACACTCTGTATAAATGTCAAACTTTAATACATCACAAGATAAAATGCCTAAAGAAATATGAGCAGTTGGTGTCTCTATCTAGATTGGTTTATTACAACCACCATGCATGGTGACAAACGAATAATTTAAATTAAGTTCGACTGAGTTAAAAATTCATAATTCGGATATAATTCGGAAATGATTCGATACAACAAGAAAGGAAAAAAAAACCAAAAAAACACTAGAAAAAAATTTGCATTTTGTTCACGTTTTTCTCGTGAATAATTTCTGATTCGCGTTTTATTTGCGAATGAAACATATTATATGTTTTTTTGCGTTTTATTCAGAGTTCGATTCGGAAACGTCAAAAAACGAATAAAACGTGAATTATTCACGAATTAATCGCGTATATTGTTACTACGTCACTATGTATAAGTCGGTCTATAGTATTGTTTATTTTATTCTTTTTTTTTTAACTTCTAGTTGGAATTTTAATAAGCAAAGTTTAAACATCACATCAAGACATTGAAAGAAAATAAATTTATATCACCTAAGATAACATAAATATAATATGTTTGCTTTGACTGAAATCGTTCGATCAGGATCCGCACGAATATTAAAAGATGGCCCAGATCTAAACAAAAAAATTATGTTACCTCGGGGGATATAGACTCGAAAAAAAAGGATCTTATTGTAAGAAATATTCACAGTTTTTCCAACAGACACTGTATCAAGATCTATTTGATATACGTCTAAGTCTGATTTGTGTTGAGATTCATGCGAGCGGATTTAAAAATGCACCAATTTTAACTGATCTGTGAATCGAAATCATCTTTACAAATTTTGATACATATGTTCCTCGGAACCTCTCCTCTCCTTATGAAGACCCAAGACCAGAGTTATAAATAGCGCGCTATAGTATTTTCGGACCATAAAAGCTATGGCGTTATTGGCGCTATAGCGCATTATATGGCAATAGCGTTGTTTTTTTAGCCGTTCCGTTATGACACCATAAACGCTATTTAAACCTTTGCCCAAGACAAACAAAATGGTGATTTTCATTTTTACCAATAAGAGTTCCAGAATTTAAATTTATACCAATTTTATTATTTTGTATTCGTTAGGGAAAAATGACAAAATTATATGTCAGTGAAGCCACCGACCATTTGAAAAGATGACAAAATATATACATTGTATTCATGCATTGTTTATCATTTATTCATTTGAACTAGGTAGGCCATTAATTAATAATAAAAGAAGGCTAACGACAACGATGACATTTTAGACTAATTTTTGACAATTTGTGTCGAATTTTAGGGGAAAAAAAAAAAGGATTGCTAGGACCAAAAGAGAATTTCTCTGTTTCACAGAAATACATTGTATTCTAGGGGCCAATTAGTAATTTGTAAACTTATCCTAGCTCTGGAAGACTGGAACAAAGGAAAAAAAAGAAGATCCTTTCATTAAGGGGTTAAAGTAAAAATTTGAAATGTGGGCCCCACCAAAGCAGCCAATTGTTGACATTTACCTAATAAAAAGCCCTGATTAGATAGTAAAATTAAAAACATAGGTTGTTTCATTATTTTTATTTCATTTGATTTCTTCTGAAAAGCCCCTTGGCAGTGTCATAATGCTCCCAACTACCATTCAACAAAAGCGTACAAAACAAACAAATTACAAATATAACCTTCATACTTTACTTACTCACAAGGTACAACCCTTTTGCATCTAAATGTACCTCCTAATAATCGCCCTCATAAATTACAAACTCTCGTTTTCTCACTTTGGTCCAAGAAAATTGACTTGGTTGTCCTCTTTATAAAAATTAATTATGCAATGTATGACACAAATCATTGTAATAATAAATTGCATCAAAACAGTAAAGACAAATTACTTGAAACTCATGGACTATAATGAAAACGCATCCCGTGGCGAAAAGTTCTTATAAAATAAGTAAATTGCATCGACAAGTGTCTTTTATTTTGTTTTGTTCTTTTAGCTGTGGCACTCCTTTGTGAAAATATGTGTAGCACTATAATGACACATATTTGTCACAAAATATGTGTAGCACTATAATGACACATATTTGTTTCAATCAGCCGGTGCTTTTCAGTGAAATCTGCATATATCTTAAATTGCAATAATGTAATTTATAAATTTTAAATTACAAATATTCTATTCATTTAGTCCAGACTCAATGTATAATTCCGAATTATTTCCAAATTTTATCCAAATTATATCCGAATCACGAATTTATGACCCGCCGAACCTTTCCCGAACTTTTTAAGTTGTCACTATGCTTCATGCTTTGCCTTACAAATTCAACAATGCTACACAGAAATAAAGATCTGGAGCGACACAGGAGATCCGCCTCGTTAACTGAGATGGTTCCATCAATTCCCTTGGGTTAAATGCTAAGTCTGTACTTTGCTGGGCCCGGTGTTAGATGCAATGTTGTTATCAACACATGATTATCAATTCAAAATTCTAAATCCCAGATTTTGATGTGCCCAAAAAAGTGATGAATTTTAAGATCTCCAGGTTAACGTTATTGAGAAAGACAGAGGGATGGAAAGTGAATAGGAGAGAATTTTACTGGGACCACACGGTAAAAAAGTAAAAAATAATTGAGAATGAATATTGGAGTATTTTATTGATTAAAAAAAGAAGAAGAATGACAACATATCTATCAGCACAAGACAGCAGCAACATCATCAATTGCATTGCACCTACCTCTCTCTATCTCTCTCCCTCTCCCCCTCTCTCTCTACAAGTTTTTAGTACTGGCACCATCCTCCCCCCCTTTTCTACAAAACCCCACCAAATTTGAAAATTAACGAAATGATACATACACCATTGCTGCTGCCAATGTTTGTTGTATGGTGTATATTTACATCCAACAGATCCCCCTACTCTCTTGCTCTTTCCCTCTCTAATCTTTCTTAAAACAAACGGTGGTGGGTTGGGGAGATCAAAAAATTTGAGAAGTGAAAGCCAAAGATGAAAAGAATTTTCTCTGCATCGACCAATGAAAGAACGAAAATAGAAAAAAAAATTAAAAAAATTAAAAAGGAAAAAATGGACCCTTCTATCTACCATCCTAACTCATGCTTTGGCTCGATGAATTATTATGCAAATGCGATGAACAGGGCTGGGGCAAAATGGTAACTTGACAAATATTATCGGGTTAGAGACTGTAGTGCCGAACAGAGTATTCAAAAATTTGTTGGCTTGGACAAATCATCTCCTTCACTCTTGTACCATTTTTGTATATCTTGAATGTCGGTACGATTCTCACATTCTCTGCTCTTGCCACAGCATGACTCTCATTTACATTGACCTACACATCACAAAAATAAGTTAAAAATAAGTCATAACAATACAAAATATTTTTTTTATGTAATTTTTCTCTGGTCCTTGATGATAAGTTCGAGTGATAATGCTTTTGATATAAGAAGTGAAATCATGCAAGTTATTATGCAAATTCATGTAAATTTAGAAACAGAACGTTGGGGTTAAATGATGATTTATTTTACCTTGAGGAAATTGGCAGAGGGATAACGGGTACAAAGCGTGTCAACAAAGGGGCTAATTTGGGTACATTGTGCATTTCCTGGAGCCATGAAATAAACAACCGATACACCTGAAAAAATTTACAATGGTTAGCTTAATGACAAGATTAGAGTGGAAGAAAAGGACTCGGTCTCATGCCCAAAAGTGTCAACAACACCCAAAAAAAAAAATGAAAGAGCATCTCTCAGAATTTATAGCAAGTTGACATTTCAACATTTGGAAGAAGGCTCCAAATAGAAGTTTCAGATCACACAAGTCAAAATAGATAACTCTTAACGTTTATGATTTTCACACAAAAAAAAAAATTTATAACACACAAAAAATATTAAGCCAACCAAGATACATAGGTCCGAAACCATCCATCCAAGTCAAAAAATGGAATAACAACGTATGTATTGCAAAAACAAAATTGACTTGAAAAGAACTTTATCAAGTATTCCAATTTAAGTTGGTGGTTGAATGCATGCAATAATGCAAGATTGATATGCAAAAAATAACAAGTAAACTCTTTTATCAGATACTCTGAATTTATGTTTGGTTGGATTGACCGAATGTAATTTCGACGGCCGCAAGATGAAAAGAAAGACAGCCTTACCAGGAAGAGAGATAGCAGCTTGAAACTGCTCTAATGATGACACAGCTTCAACTTCACCTCCAAATTTCAAATTAGAAACCTCTTCACCTCGCGACATTTTGAGCGCCACCTGGGCATGAAACAACCCTTCTGCCACCTCTTTGTCTCCTGGCAACTCCTTCCTCAGCACCTCATAATCCCTCACACACTCGGCCCACCGTTCTAACTGAACACCAAAGAAGTACTAGTTATTTCATAACCAGTAAAGAAGTACTATGTTCGTAATTTGTAATGCAGACAGAGACTAGCATCTTCTCATTTTAATATATATATTTCTGTTTGATGAAATTGAGGTTTTAACAAACGTGAATTGCCAAGAATCTTTGGAACAAAATGCTAGCAAACAACAATTCCGAATGTACATTTGAAAGTTAAGCAAAATAGAAAGGCTGTCGGGAAAGTTTACACACACAAGAATTTAATCACATAGAAACACTAAAAATGAAGAACTTGAACAGTTCAAATAACCCTACAAGAAGGGTATTTATCAAAACTGCTACAAAAAACAAAAAGAAAACAAATGTTAAAGTTAAGAACAACTAACCTTAGCATTGGAGTTGGCACGTCTAAGGAGGGCCTTGGTGTAATTTGGCTGAATTCTGAGGGCCTCATTGCAATCTTCCACTGATTTCTCCCACCTCCCCATCTTAGACCAGCATGCTGCACGGTTGCAATACAAAACCGGGTTAAACTGGTCATGCTTCAGACCCTCCCCGTAGGCAGTGCATGCATCAGCAAAGCTGCCAGATTTGAAGAGCTCGTTTCCACGCAACCTTGCACGTGCCACTAGTCTGACATTGTTGAGGACTGATGTGACTTCCGTGTTTGTGGGATCAAGTAGCTTCGCCTTCTCAGCTGCTGCTACAGCTGTCTCAAACCTGTGTATAAAGAAAAAGAAATGAATTAAAATTGATATTATAATATAAAGATTTCATTACCCCTCACAGAACTTGTATCATAAATCTACGCATCTAGCCTTCCTTTTTTTATCCTAAAGGACCAAATCCCCTTTCAACAGTTTTCAACAAAAAGACAAAAAGGCAGTTTTAGCATTGTTTTGAAAAAAATAACAAACAGAGGAGTTCATGATGCTTGTGATCATTTAAAGGGCTACATGAGTTCCATTTTGAGACACCTAGTGCAATGAATAAGAGGGTTCCAATAACTTAAATAACACAAGTTAATTCCCATAATTCCTCACTATGTCCGAAAATAACAAATTATAGCCACAAATAGATAAGAACAAATATAGCTTCAATTCTTGTATATTTTATCCTTTTATGTTTAATTTTCATTTCTTTTTTTGGCAAGAAGTTTGTTAAACATACCTCCCCAAAGCCATATCGACTTGCGCTCGAACAATCTGTATGTAGGAGCTGGATAGCATCCCAAAAACCTTCACTGGAGAGGATGCAGGTACCGAGCCCTCCAGTTTTGTCAATCTCGAAAGAGTTGAATCAGCCTCATCTAGCTTATGCAACCTAAGAAGAGCCTCTGCCCTTAATGCAAATATCTACAGAAGTTGAATAATTATACAAATACATAGCTTAGAGATTTTGCAAATTGGTAAAATTTGTTGGGGGCGATATATCTTCAGAGACATAGTAACTCTACCAATGGAGATGAGTCAGCACCGGCTGAAACAGTGGCATCAGCTTCCCTCAAAGCACTCTTCCAATCACCAATTCTTCTAGCATCGATGGATTTTGCAGAATGGCCCTCAATTTCTTGCAATTTGCGTATCTCTGTTTGATCAGGCGACTGCCCATGCACAGCAAGAGAAAAATGCCTCCTTGCACTCTCCACCAAGCCCATCCTATAATTATATTCAACGAATAAAGGTCAGGAAAAATTATTGACTTTCCGCTTTATTCGCAAGACATCAAAATTTTAAATCTAAGTAAAAAAATCCGATTAAAATTTGTTAAGTTCAGTACACTTATCATATTGCTTCAATTACAGGGGCAGATAATTATAACGGCGAAAGAAAAGGTAAAAAGGGATTATGTTCTAGCTTACAAGAAATTGTTAGATTCATGATCATGCAAAATAGCACCTGAAAAGGAAAGCAAAACTTGCAAGCATATACGAAAAGAGAGAACTACCAAATGCAAAAAGATCACAAATTAAAACCCAACCGAGTATATAACATATTATCAACAACTTTCAAAAGATAACCACTGGAACTCAAGACATAATAAACAAATAAACAAAAAAACAAGAACAAAACAGACAAGCAAAACCCAGCTTGAATCAGTTCCAACTTCCAACTGCCCCTGGAAAGCTTAGAATAATCAACTAAAAAATTATCAATGAATCTCAAATTCTCAATTGACAATCCACATTGACTGCAGCCATGAACTCATGCAGGTATAATATTTTTACAAAACAAGATACATTAATAAATGTATTGCAATGCACCACTACACATCAGACAATGAAAACCCCAGCCATAAAACCAAGCCTTTCAAACCAAAACAAGAACAGTACCCCAATTTAAAAAAAAAAATAAGAAAAAGACAGAAATCAAATCCTCACCGCAGATTCAACCCTGCGAGCCGGTGGTGCGCCTTCTCGTTCATCGGATCAAGCCTCACTGCCTCCTCACATTCCCTCAATGCCTCACCAATTCGTCCCAGGCCAATCAAAGCCGCAGCCCGGTTACTTCTACAACTCGCATTGTCGGGTGATACCGACACTGCCTTATCATACCACCTCAAGGCATCCAAAAATAGACCCCTTTTGTAATACTCGTTCCCTCTCTTAGTTGCCTCCTGAAAATTAGACGAACTCGGGTTGGTCGCCGATACAGACCCGCCCCACATTATGCTTCCATGCCCATAATTTCCTGTACCTGACCCGAGAACATCAGATCGGGTACTGGTACGAGGCTGTGCTGCCCCAACCCTGCCGATCTTACCAGAGGGACAGATATTACCGGCTGGTAGCACATTGGTCACAGGAGAGCTCGCTGTACTGGAGATTCCAGTTACCACTCCACTGGAGGCACCACCACTAGTGTGACCAGTGGAGTTGTGGCTGCTACTGTTCCCGCCTGAGTAAATGAGTGGGCCGGTAGAACCAGATCGGCGGTGCATGGGTCGGGGTCCGGTAGGGCTGGATTCTCCAGACCCGCTCGAAAGCTCCCCTGATTTTCTCGTACCCGGTAAGGCCCGGTTGGCAGAGAAGGAACCGGAGGAGCTGGAGCTGCTGCTGGTGTTAGCGGGTCCGCCAGTGCGGCTCCGTAGCGGGCTAACGGGCGAGCCCAAGGCCGGGAAGGCTTTGGTGTCGGGTTTGTTTTCTTCGAGGCTGAGCGCGATGTCCATTCGGCTGGAGAGACCCGATACGGGCCTCTGATCGTGCGACATTTTGGCTACAAAGTGGGATGCTTTTAGTGCTTTCGTCTAGTTATTGGTTGCCAGTGGGATCTATCGGTATGGCATGGGAAAAGCAGAGACAGATTTAGAGAGAGAGAGAGAGTAATATAGGGTTAAAGAGAGAAAGAGGAGTGGATGGAGAGAGGACAGATCTCGTGAGTAGAAAAGAGGGAAGCAAGGAATGAATGTGAAAGGAGAGAAGTTTAGAGAGTAGCGGAGAGAAGGGAAAAGGAAGAAGAAGAAGAAAAGAAGAGAGAGAGGGAGAGTGAGGAGAAAAAAATAAGAGCGGAGAGAGAGGCGAGTGTGAGGATAAAATATTCAGATACACCGGGTCTACCTGACGTGTGGTTTACCTTCTCTTTCTGGTACAGCTGGGGTGAGACTGGCAGGGAGTGTTTTGTTTTCCCTCGGTGAACTCGGGTGCACCCGGTGTACGATGCTATTTCTGGTATTGGGTTTTGTTTGTTATTTCTCTGTAACGATCCGTTCCGTTTTTTACTCGGGTTGGTGTTGTACTGTTGTGTTCTCTTCTTCTCAACTTTCCGACATTATTTGCGATTTAGTCCTTCTCCTTAGACAACAATTTTAAAGTTACCGTGCAAAAGTTTTCTCTAGGCAAAAATAATCTCCTTTTACGGCTTTGTAAACAAAACAAAAAAAGAGCTAATAAAAGTGTCCACATTTTTCATTGCTTAATAAAAGAGACGCTGTTGAACAATCATTAATGGCGAGGGAAATTGACCTAATCTTTATTAAAGATCACTTTACAAACAAGTAATAATTTTTTTTTTAAATTTAAATACATCACATGATGGTTGGCACACGGCATTACTTTTTTAATTACCATATCTTATCAAAAACACAAAAATATACTTATTTTCTCTAGTTAAAATTTGAAAACTATTATCATATGTGATTCACAAAAAATAAAATATAATACATAGATAATTTAAACGGAACCAATTTGGATCCGATGCCCATCCGACTCAAAGTGAGTTTGATGGGTTCAATGACCGTCCGATCTGCTTTAAAATTCACATCCGTAACTTTCGTGTCTGCTTTAAAATTCATGCGCACGAATTTTAAAGTGAATCGGACGGTCCCTAAACCCATCGGACCTAGATTTGAGTCCGATGGGCATCGCAAAGCTGTTCTCAATTTAAACTATGTAAATATGTTCATACTTCTTTGACTTTTTATGCAGAATTAGTACAGGGGTGGCAAAGAACCTGGACTCCAAAAAAATACTGGCCCCCTGCGCTACCACCGAATAGGCACCGTACACGTCAAAACTCAAAAATTGGGTTACTTTAGGGGATCCGGACTCGTGTCAATTGGGCACCCTTGAATAAAATTTTCTTTCAGATTTTGCGACATTTATTTCGTTGATTTTTATATTTTCTATGCACGATTTATGGCTAGATTCTTATAAGCCAGTGAAGATTTAGAGGCACAAAATGACGCATTCACCCCTCTTCTAAAAAGTTCAAGCGTAATGTAAAAGCCAATTTACAATCATTTTTATTGAGGGGGTTTTTACAGAATTGTCCAGATTAATTAAATAATTACAACTGCGCGTAAAATCAATCAGATAATTTGAGTAACTTAAGTGAAGGTTTGTTATTTATTCATCAAAACTCAAAATACTTTATTAATGCAACTATTCTTATTTTAATAAATTTAACTTGTCAATTAAGAAAGAAAAGATTATTATGTCTTTATTTAGCAATTGTTGTATATTCAGTGCTCATTCAAACGAAACAAGCAGAGTCTATATTGTTCCGAAAATAGTACCAAGAAGCAAAGAGTTTTCTTTCTTTTTATTTTAATTTGAAGGCAATGCATACTATTTATTTATTTAACCAATGATTTATATTTTTTAAACCAAGAAATTAGGATATTAATAAAGCATTTGAATTTTGATAGATAGATAATAATTTTTAAAGTCTCGATAGACAAATATCAAATGTTCAAAGATTTAATAGGCAAATAACTAACTGTTTTCTTAGTATAACTTCTAACGATAAAAACATGTGTATCTTTTAATGAAAGCACGCTTATATAATTTAATAAGAACTTCAAAGATACAGTGAAATACAATAATAATAATATATATGGAGAAATTTTTTACTTTGACAAAACATATCCTTTTAGTAATAATTAGATGATTTATGATTTTGTACCAACCTATAACTTTTTCTCTATCATTAATGAAGAACAAGAAAAATTTTACTTAGAAGGAACTGCATGCATGTTATTTTGACAATGATGTAATAACTCAACGATTGAGTCAAATCATGTATTAATGTGCATGTCGAATTGTTTATCGAATACCAAAAAAAATAATTAAGTAAAATGCCACGTGTCAACTGACTAGAAAGCCGTGTATCATCTGGCTAATTGCTACACCGACGTAATTCACAATAATAGAAGTCACTTTAATTGACACATGTGTGACGGTTAGTCAACTAAATTATGTGGTTTTCAGGGAAACTTAAGACATGCTAAATTGTTAATTAACTGACGGTTACGCATGTTTAATTTGTATATGCCGCATTTGCAAAAAATGAATTAACTATAGACAAAAAGTGATTAACAAAAGCTAAAAAAAAGAAAAAAAATAACACATAATATAATAGTAGAAGTGACATTTGTATTAGTTAGGATGATGTTAATATCATAATATTATTTGAATGATAATATTTGTTTTAATTTGACATACTCCCGCTGGAAAGTCATATTTTTGCAAATATGGAAGTTATATTTAATATCCGAAAATAGAAGGCTTCCTTTATAATTTTGCCAGGAAAGAGATTTCGCAAACATTAATGAAGAAGTGAAGAAGGGCAAAAGGGGAAGAAGAAACTACAAAGAGACATGGTAAGCTGTCCATGTGCAGTGTACTAGTGTGCCAGCTGGCCCCATTCAGAGAACCCTAAGCGCTTCTCATTACCCCTCCAGCTAAGCATCCTTTGGTCAATCCTCTCCAGTTTAAAAAATCTGGATATCTCCTTTCTATTATCACCACGATAGAAGAGTTATCCAGTTCTGTATTTCTGGCTTCACAGGTGACAGGACAGGACAACACATTGTTTCCCAGATCGTCACATCAGATCAACCAGAATATTCTCTTCGGATCCGGGGAAAATCCGATTAGACAAAACCCGTTTGGGCGTACACGTGTTGATTACTTCTGGAATATTTTCGGTTTGCACCTTAGATTTTCTGGAAATGATGAAATGGACAAACGCATGTATTAGACACGCATTAATCATAAAATTAATACACGTTTAATCAACTGGAAATCAAATGGGGCATGACCCACATTTTTTCTAAAAAAATAAAGTTTAATCAACTTAAGCTTAATATATTTTTCAATTTGTTCGAGATACTACAATAGTTTGTCCGTAATTATTATTATTTTACATAAAAATAAAAATCAAACCATTTTCTATACATGTTTATAACTTTTTATATAAAAACAGACAAACATACTGGATTGATTGCATTGTGGAGATAATAACAGCGATAATGAAGTCTTAAAACGGAGAACTGCTCAAAATTTCTCAAACGTTTCGACGAGGCAAAAAATAGTACTAATTTGGGTTAGCGGCTATTTTGTACTATTATTTTGCGTTGAATGGTCAAATCTCCATTTAAATACAACGCGTTTTAATACAAGGTTCACTCAATTTTAATACAAAGATCACTCAATTTTTACACATTAAAAATCATGCAGTCAAATGTGTAAGATTTATTCTCACGACGTTGAATTAAAGGTGGGCAGTTGCTTGCTTTTGAATTTTGTAAACTGAGAATATATAAGTCTGTGCACAATCAGGTTGTTGTCTACTTTTAAATAATTTTTTTTTCATTTCGGAACAATCTACAATCTGAGTTGATTAATTCACAGCAATGTTTTAAATAGCGTTTATAGCGTCATAGCGGAAAAGTTACAAAAAAAGCTATAGCGGAAGCTATTCCAAATAGCGTTTTTTTTTTTACAAAAATTATATTATATATTTGTACTATATATTAACATTATCTAAAGTTTCATAGAACAATAAATAACACCAAATTAATTAAGAAATTATAATATTCATATTGAACTAGTACAAAAGTCCATGGTTCAAAATATCCATAATAATATCATAAACTATCGATATTTTTCTATACAAAATATCTTAAGCATCATGATTCATTCTATTTTTTTTTTCTATACAAAATAAATTTTATGGATCTTTATTTAAGCCCATATAAATTGTCTAAAAAAGCCCAATATGCATAGCGCGCAAATAGCGCGCTACACGCTATGCGCTATAGCGGACCGCTATTACCGCTATAGCGGCCGTAGCGCAATTAGCGTATTTTCATGCCATAGCTTAGCGTTTAGGGTCCAAAAACGCTATAGCGGCGCTATAGCGCCGCTAGAGCGCGCTATTTAGAACACTGATTCACAGCCATCTGCAACTTGCTAATCATACCATTAATTTTCATATGCACATAATTAGGCATTTAATTGGCACAGGGAACGTGGTCAAGCTCAATTCCAGTGTCATTTCATCTGATCAAGAATTTGATTAATGTCTCTAATTACTCGCTCGTTCACCTCTTTAATTTTTGGAGGGAACGAATCACCTCTTTAAATTTGGAGGGAAATTGGGCCTTTTATTAATTAATGCTCATAGATATCAATAAATAACCATCACAAATTCACACAGTAATTTTTTTTTCTCTATTTATTTTGTTTCTTTTACTGCCTCAAAAAATATTGCAAACTTCCCAAGGGCCATTTTTTAGTTTGGATCTTCTATTGTACCTTAAATTATGAGTTTAGAATCAAGACTATCCGATTGTATTTTTTTTTTTAAATCTTCGCAGAGGTTGCGAAGTCGTGAGGGGGAATCGAACTCTCAACCTTTGGATAACCAACAGTTTTAGGACATTTTTCCTAGCCAACTGTGCTATCTCCCCTTTCTCGACCGTCCGTTCGTAATTCAGACCCATCAGGGGCGGATCTATGTGTATGTCAGGGGTGCTAAGTCACCCTATGATTTTAAATTTTTTAATTATGTATATTAAAATTTAATTTATTTTTTAGTTTTTTGAACTTTTATATAGTCTAGCCCCTCAAAAAATAACAAATATGTGCTTGTAGTCTTGTGGTTTGAGTTCTAATTAGTATGTGTAAAGTCATGGGTTCAATTCCAACTAACCACAATATTTTTATCTTTTTCGCATATTATATTTTATAAATTAGCCCCTCCTATTCAAATTTTATAGTTATGCTCGTGAGACTAATACAACAAATATTTGAAAAATTACTAGACGGCTAGACCTCTTTAATATTAATGTTAATTCGGATTGGACGATCCAGATTCTTCGTGTTAATTCGAGTTACCGCACATTATACAATTTTTTTTTTTTTGAAGGCAGTGGTGGTTATTTTTTGTCCGGTACCTCTTAATTTATCGAATTCAGATTCTTTAAAGTAACTCAAATTTTGAGTTTGGATCCAAATCATTCGATCTGTTCTAGCACAAATAATAAAGGAATTTGTGTATTACATTTCGGATCGGATTAACTGGATATTTGATCGAACGGTCCGGATCTAAACTCAAAATTTGAGTTACTTTAGGGGATCCGAGTTCGATATATTAAGGTAACTAGAAATTAAATATTTTTTTGGACAAAGTACTGTAACTAGAAATTAATTTAATGAAATGAGGTAATATGTGGTCTGAGGAAGCAAGAAATATACTGGAATTTTAAAATCTACTTGGTGAGGAGCCTACAAGAACCTTCAAGAAGGTATTATTCTCTTTTATAGAGTTTCGCAATTTTATATGACGATATATTAAATTTATTAGATATATATAATCTAAGAGGTGATGCTGTGCACTGATATTTTTATTAATATCTAAAGTTAATTACAAATTAATACATATATTCACGTTTAGCTGAGTATTTTTCTTTTTTCCTTTATTAATTTTTTTTTTTTTATAAATTGTTTAGAATTAATATAAATTGTCTAATCCATAACTTTCATTTCAAACTCTAGATCTTATCATGGCACTCAAATCCGAACTTCAAAAAGGAGGAAGTGAAACCGCATGCAATGTTCGCATATCCCTCGCTAACAATTTTTGAACGGGTGAAGTCCGCTTGAGGAGACGTTTATCTCGTTTAGGGTTTCCACTCAACGAGGTTGAAGAATGTGCTACCACGGATGATCTGACTATTAGAAGCGTTCTTTACGAGAACTTTGGCGATATCGACCCTCCATCTGATTGGAAAGTCTGCCCCGCATGTCGTGTCAAGGGGGTATAGCGAAGATGTTCTTTTGTCATCTCTGTGGCGTAAGAGTTCACCCCAAAAGTATTGACAATAATGCTGATCCAGTAAACGATTATCGTTTCCAAACGTGGGAGTGTGTTGCGTGCCGCTGCAGGCCTTCGAAGACGACGGGAGAAAGTTCCACTACTCCATAAGCCATAGTGTTTGCTATATGAGAATATGTGGTGTTTATTTTATGTTATTCTAGTATTTTCCTGTTTAGATTTTATGTTGTAGTATGCATGTTATTATTTTTGTTTTGTTGTTTATCTACTCAAACTCTCCCAATTTATTTTAGTATAATTTAGCATAATTAACATAATTTAGTTTATTTTAGTATAATTTAGTGACAAAAAAATATAAAAAAATATAAATACTAATATAAAAAAAATAAAGTAGCACATAAAAAATAACCAAAACATAAGATAATCCAAACATGGTATACCAAATATAAATACAACAAAACAATATAACTAAAACTACCATGAAGAAATGGTCAGCTGTGATATGTTATCCAGAGGGGGACCATCGCGCTGTCGAATGTCCCCTGTTAACTCTGTCAGGTAGTCCCGACTATGCTACCGGCCAGACAACCTGATCAAATGTAACGACATTAGCCTCGGCCTCTCTGCTCACCCGTACTGCGGTATCCCAGACTGACTCATTCTCACCCCTAGGGACTGGCATGGGTGTAGAGAAGATGGACTCTGCCAATCAAGTCGTGTAATCATGCTGAGTCTGTGACCCGCTACCACTGGCCTCTCTGTAGCATATCGTCGTCTCGTCGGCTCAAACTCTGGAAGGTCCCCAAACTCGAAGTCATCCAAACTGAAAGATGGCCCCTCATCCTCCATAGGAAAGAACTAAGGAGGCTCCTGCTGCACTGGCGGTGGCGGCATGTAGGCCGGACCCTGTAATCATACAAATAATTAAGTAAATTTGCTCTGAAGGAAGAAATTTGTACTAACTTGACAGCTAATGAAATATGACATACAAGAGGGTGAACTGGACGTCCCTGCGCGTCATAGATTGCATGTCAACCAATCATGAACAATACCCAACGATGGTAGTCCCACTCTGGCTGCTCTTGGGGGGAGATGGCATCTCACCAGCTATAATCGAGGGCGCGTCAAGCTAGTCCGGATCTACCCTATGTCAGTCGATGTTCTCTCCGGTGTCTCGCAGCATATTGATGAACTGCCCCCCGTGCCCGGCATCCTCAATAACATTGGCATGGCTCCTCAATAACAAGCATCCAAAAGCTCTATAGCCCATTTTCGCAACATCTTGATCCCATACGCGCAACCTTTAAGCGCCACCAAAAGCTGCAAAAAAAATAGTTTGTTAGATCAAAAATTTATGAACTAATAAGTTAGTAAAAAAATGTATTGTTTTAGGTGCATTACCGCATGAGCCCATTTGCAACCGTTGGGGGTGTAACCCTCTGGGTCTTCCTAGATCTTCTGGCGTAGGAAGGTACCATAATCGTCCTGCAAATAAACCAATGCCATGCAGACCCGCAAGGACCAAGACTCATATCTCAACAAGGAATCTCCCGAGGTCTGTGTAAAATCATCTGGCATCTGCCACATAAGAAAAGAGATATGGACCTTCTGTATTTTCAAGAATATTAGCCGTCAGGGTATTTAGATTGGTTGAGAAAATAATTAAATAAGAAAAGAGATAGGTACTTACCTTACAACCATGGCATAGGTTGCAGTACAGATGGACTAGGACAGCCCCACCCTAGTTGTAGCTTGATGGGGTGTAAAGGTCTTCCAGCAGTGGGAGATACTTCATCGGGTCGGCATCACCACTGGAATCAGCAAACATGACAGAATCAAAGAGGTCCATCATAAAACCCCGTATATATCTATAATACAAAGTAGATAATAAAACATTTTTCGAAATAATATAAAGTAAATAATAAATATAATAGAAAGAGTTTATAGGTTTTACCTCTGAATATCCTCAACAGTGGACTCTACTGTCATATGCATATGGAACTTAGACATCCCATGACTAGCCCGTAACTCGTCCAGATCAGCTCCTAATAACTAATCAATGTGCTCAGCAAAATGACTATTGTCAGATACGCCACCAACGGGTGTGCCACTGATAGGCAAATCCCATAGGCACTCATCCTGAAGTGTCACCGTTATCTCTCCAAATGGTAAGTGGAACGCGTGCGTCTCGGGACGCCATCACTCCACTAGTCCTGCAATGAGAGATGCATTAATGATGCCACTCCCACTCTGCACTATGGAGACAATATTGTACAACCCCGAATTGATGAGATACGGATTCATCGCTTCGTAGTACCGCATCCGAACGCACCGCAGATTGACATCTAAAAGAAACTTGTCTTGCGTTAAAAAAAAGTAATCCACATAGTGTTAACACAACAAAATTTAAAAAAAAAGCTAAAAAAAAGTAACGTACCTCATGAGAAACCAGTGAGACTTGGTGATCGCTGTGGGGCATCCAAAGGAGAGGACTGAAATGCTTTGTGCTATCAGGGGCGATCTGCTCATCAGCAGCTGCTGGTACTGGCCGAGTCCTAGGCCGTCTTCTAGCCATCCTAATTTCAAAAATAAAATATGCTAAAATAGGCTAAAATAGGCTAATTGCACTAAACTATGCTAAAATATGCTAATATAGGCTAAAATACGCTAAAATATGCTAATTGCGCTAAAATATGCTAAAATATGACCAACTATGCTAAGATAGGCTAATCGCGCTAAAATATGCTAAAATAGGCTAAATAAACTAATTGCGCTAAAATATGCTAAAAAAGTGAAAATATGCTAAAATGCGCTAAAATATGCTAATACCGCTAAAATATGCTAAAATAGGCTAATTGCGCTAAAATATGCAAAATATGCTAAAATAAACTAATTGCGCTAAAATATGCTAAAAAAAGTGAAAAATATGCTAAAAAATGCTAAAATTTGCTAAAATAGGCTAAAATATGCTAAATTGCACTAAATTATGCTTAATTATGCTAATTATGGTAAAATATGCTAAATTACGCTAAAATATGCTAATTATACTGAATTACGCTTAATTACGCTACATTAATCTAAATTTAGCTAATTACTCTAAATTATTCTAAATTAAATAATTAAAACTAACTACAAGAAATTAACACTAATTACAGCTAAATTATACTAATTTTGGTACATTACTAACAAATCTTAACATTTTACAACCATTTGGCACTAAAAATGAATTTTAGACAATTAGAAGGACTTATTTGCAACTCTGGGAAGAAGAGGAGAAATCTGAGAGAAAAGATAAAGTGAGGAGAGATAATGTGAAATTTGATAGAATGAATTTTGAGAAAAACGCCTCACCCTTGAAAGAGATATATAAATGTTCAAACAGGTTATTTAATGGTCGGTTGAGAAAAAAATGGACCGGCTATTAAATGACTGGTTTGGACATTTTTAAAAATATCCAGCTAATGTGGGTATGTTTATTAATTTGTAATTATTTTTGGATATTAATAAAAATGTCGGTGTTGTGCATATCACCCAACCCAGTGCTTACATTTGCTCTCATTATATAATTTTTTTTCTGTGGCAATTGTTTGTAGAGTTATTTCAATAGTAGATTTTTCTTTTGATAATTATATCAATACAGTATATTCTTTAAATTAATTTAAAAATTATTCAAATTAAATAAATTTATAAGTGCGTCCTTATTTTTTCTAATAACAAAATTAAATTAATATTCTTATAACAAAATTTCTAATCCCAATAATAAATTTAATTAATTAAACATAAAAAAATATTTATATCAGTAGATCCTTACAGTTATACAATTTTTTACTCATATCACAAGAACGGAAACATATATTTTTTATGTTTGTATTGAAAAAATAATATAAATCACATATTATCATTGTATTTTTTTATATTTGAATTTTAGACTAAAAATTATCAAACCTCCTTATCTATCTAATGATTAACACCATAGAAATTTATTAATGAGTAGGGTTAAAATGCATCATTAGTTTTGTGCTCCAATCATGCTCCATGTCTTTTTCTCTATTTTAAAAGTTCGAACAATCAATCTGAACCGCTCAACATGATCTTCATATTAAAATGTGCTTGGAGACCAAATTTTATATTTTTTTATAAATTTTTTACTATTTTTTTAGACCGGTACAAATTCATTGTTTTGGATGGTCCAGAATCTTCTGAAAACAGTGATTTTGTATCTATCTAAAAAAATAGTAAAAAAAATTCCAAAAAAATATAAAATTTGGTCTCCAAGTACATTTTAATACGGAGATAATGGTAAGTGGTTTGGATCGACTGTTCGGACTTTGAAAACGAAGATAAGAATGTGGAATATGATTGGAGCACAAAACCAATGATGCATTTTAACCCTACTCTTTATTAATAAAGACTATTAACATAAACAACATTAAATTTACAGTTATGTAAAGTATACCCCATCCAAACTAACCGAAATATCACCCATTTCAAATCAGTATTGCAATTCACACATTACAAATCATTACAGAATACAGAATACAGATTCAAATTCTATTTTTAATCATCTACCAAAGATCTTGGTCAGAGATTCTCTGAATCACTAAATTAGATTATCCATGTATATATCCTACATGTTACTATTCTCATAATTGTTGCGCCTTATTCCGACTGAAAATTGTTGCCAAACGGAAACTAGAAATTTTTTCAAATAGCTATAGAATAGACTAATAGGATATTCTATTCTAGCAAATATGTCGAATATCAGATTAGTATTATATCATAATTATTGTAATTCTTTATGATATTATTATTTTATATAACTACTAATATTATATATATTATATTATTTACACGATTATTATTATAATTATTAACAATAATAATTTATTATCATCGTCGTTATTATTATTCATTAATACTTAAAATCATCATCATCATTGTTATTATTACAATACAATCCATCTTTTCACCTTTCCACTCAACATTTTACCAAATGACATATTCACTCTTCGGAATAAATGAACGGTATTCATACTATTCTAACACTATACTTAACGGTATACACACTATTCTAATACTATTCACACTATTCTAACACTATACTATTTTAAATGAGTTCGAGTTTGAATCGCCTCCATAACTCCCTTCCTGTCTCCGCCTGAGCCGCTTTTTTTTTAGATTGCGCTCTGACTCCTTTAGAATAGTCCTCGCCCTGTTCTTTTTTCTCCGACGAATAGCGTCTGATGAGATTTTTTTTCTGAATCACGCTCTGTGCACAAATCAGGTTCGGGTTCAGAATCTTTTTCTTTTTCTAAATGAAATGCGAAAGGAGTTGGATTGCAAAACATGAATAGGCATATGAGAAATTAGGAATAGACAAACCTTATTAATCTATAGAGGAGGGTTCCAATGCCTCCATTTTTCATGCCTCCACCATGCCTCCATATTTAAAACTTTAATAACTCAAAATTTAAAACTTAAAAGTCAAAATAAAACCGTTGGATATGATCTATATCATTTTATCTATGTGCTCATAAAAAATTATCACATTTTGATTTTGTTTTTATGTGAATCAATAAGTTGAAAAATCAACGTCTAGAAATTATCCACATTAGTACGTTTTTTACAAGCTCTTGATGACAACCAAAACAAAATTGAAATGTCATAATTTTTTACACGTGTATAGATATAATGATGTAGATCATATCCAATGGTTTTATTTTGACTTTTAAGTTTTAAATTTTGAGTTATTAAAGTTTTAAAAATGGAGGCATGGTGGAGGCATGAAAAAATGGAGGCATTGGAACCCTCCTCTAATCTATATAGGGGTAATTAATTTTCAATTTTCAGAGGTAGGCAACTGCCTATTCCAGTAGAGAACTGGCTCCGTCACTGCTAATAATGTTATAAAAAAAAATCATCTTTAAGAATTCATTAATAATCTAATTCAAAACTTACCTATTCTGTCAATCGAAAGTTAACATATTATATTAACATAACTAATTATCTTATAAAAACAAATATTAATTTCGACCAACCACTAAAATCCAATTGGAGCTCTAGGTTTAAAATCCGACATTCCAAAATTCTTTTCAACATGGAGATATCACTGTCACACACAGAAGTTATACAGGAGCCCACAAGTCAGCAAGGTGAGCCCAAAAAGGCCCAGATATATATGGGCCTTAAAAGCTTTCTTTCTGATGATCAAGCGACCCCCGTTGTATACGGCAGTGATTGTAGAGGATTTAGTGGGCCCCACGTGATGTTTCTTTATTCATGGCAATTGATGAATTGATGGATCACATCACATCATGCATGGATGAATCCGGGTAATAGGGTATGGGACCACTCCAGCAGGACTGTGGGCCCGTTTATTAGCTCCTATCATTACCTCTCTAGAAGCGTGCTGTTCACGGGCCCACTAATATTTTCCTTTTCCTTTTTTTTTTTTGGGGAAAAAAAAATCATTTTTTCTTGTGCAAAACGGGAAATTAAATTAAATTAAATACAGGTCGTTGTTTTTTTTTTTCTTTGTTTTCCTTGAAATATGCCAAAATTATGAAGGTATAGAGCAAATTAGACGATATTTAATATTTATTTTTTAGGAGCATGTAAAATATTTTTGCAGGAAGAAAATTTTTTATTTTACACGTGAGAGTGATATGCTACATATTCATAGATGAATAAGTTAGATGGCGATTTTTTTTAGGACAATTTTATATTTTTAGAAATTCTTTTACTATTTTTAAAATAGGTACAAAATCACAGTTTTTCAGAAAATTACGGAACATCTAAAAACAATAATTTTGTCCCTATCTTAAAAATAGTAAATAAATTTCCAAGAAGTATAAAATTTGGTCTGTTTGAAATTTGAAATTGAAGATAAAGATATAGAGATACGACTGGGGCATGAAGCAATTGGGGCATTTGAGCCCTTCTCTTATTACATATATTGTTACAATAACATAACAATGTATGTTTATTTTTAAGTAAGAAATGGTCGAAACGGACATAAGTAGGGATAAAAAGCATCAATCGGTCTCTTTTTGCAGGGGTGCAGCAAGGCTTTTTATCAAGGATTGACAAAACAAATTACTAGTGCAACTAGCGGGTTGCGGAGTGCCGTGAGTTAATCAATTTATGATGTGAGTTATTCAGAGGTTACATCCCGAATATACATAGAGCTATACTCAGTTTTCAAAATTCAGATGCAGTCAGTTGTCTATCCTGATTTAATGTGACTTCGCTACTGTCATTTTATCTACTTGATAGCCACTAGCAAGATTTCAAAAGAAAACCTCCTTTTGTCAAAATATTAGACTTTGTAAGTTCAGTTCATGGTGTGTGTTTTTATTTATGTTGGACTTGCTCAATTAAATACTTAGCTAACTTAAAATTTGAATTTGAGTATGAAAGCATTTAAGTCCGATTCAAACATAATCGCCAATGATACTCCATTGTTTTAATTAAGTATAAATATTATCTTAAACTTTGTTAGAATGGTAATTGAATAATTTTACTTAGAGAGAACTTTTAATTGTTTTCTCTTTATTTTTTTAAGACGACGAATTCAAACTGTTGATATTCATCAACTTTATGAGTAATGCATGTACATACTTTATTTTGAAAGTTTAGAATTAATTTAGTACGAGATCAAGCGGCAAAAAAAATAATAAAAAATGAATACATAAAACAACTTCTAAAATAATTTATAAAAAAATCATTTTTTTTTACCTTAGGAATGAAGACTCATAATACTAAGTCCTATGAAATGATTGCTACCTCCACCACTTAATCATGTACTATTTTATGGTAAATTTATAAAATAATGCACATTTTTTTTTTGGAAATCAAGGTACAGGTTGGTTGATTTTCTATTTAATAATTCATCATTGCATAAAGGAAAATTTTAAAGGTTAAATTTGAAGAATGGAAAACTTGGCAAGTATGTAAGAAGACAAGCATAATGCATACAAGGAATTGTACCAGCAAAAGAGAAGTGTACCAGGTAATGATTCTCAAAACGGTACGGAATTTCGGATCTTGAATTTTTTTTGTAACTTTGCTATTCTCTGACAAACTAAGGACGAAAATCAAATTTCCACCGTTGGTGCTGATTTGATCCATCATTTCGCTTTCATATTTTAACTTACTGAGATATGGGATAATTTCTTATTTAAAAACTATGCAGTAAAGTTTCTTATTAAGAAATTTTTTATAAACTCTATGTTGGTCAAATGATTGGTTCGAATTATTTTTTTTAATTTGTTGCTGATGTGGCTTAATAGAAACTCTAAAATTAATTTCAGAAATGTGAGAATTAGAAATTTTAGACCTTAATTTATAAAAAGTGGTTAATAGTTGTTTAGAAACTCATTTGAGTTGCTAGAATTTAGATGCTCTAGATTCAGAAAAAGAAAAAATTGCATGTCAGCCCAAAAATAGAGTAATATTAGTGTTCATTGGGTCAAATTAAATTAGTCAAACAAAATGTCATTTGGTTTTCAAAAATATAATCGAACCAATCGAATTAATCCTGTCAACCGAATAATAATCAAACCAAAATAACCAATGTATATTTCGATTTGTTCAGTTGAACCAAAATAAAAGTGATTAAAATTTAAATGGTCAAATCTCAATACATATACAATTATCATTTAATGTCATATAAATAAATAAGAATATATATTTTAGTTGTTGACATTACACACAGTTCAATTTCATACAAAATATGTAGATTTTTTAAATATTCAAACCAAATTTTTTCTTCATTTTAAGTTCAAAAACCGAAGCATGGAACTACATAGAGTTTGGTCTTTTAAGTTTTGAAAAATCTAAACCGGACAAAGCAAAAGTAAATAAAAAATTAACCGAACCGGCCATTTAACAAAAAAAATACAAAAAATGTTAGAATTTTGTTGGGGAGAAAAAAGAGAGAACAAATAGAGAAATATTCGCCAGCTGCTAGGTGGGCCCATTCCCAGCGCCGATTTGGCAAAAACCGTTTGTCCAGTGGGTACCCAGAAAGAGACCAATAGGCACTAGATGTCTCTGACAGTGGGTCCCTTACAACCTGTGCTACACAACGCCAAATCAATCATCACTTGGGAGTTGGGGGGGACTTTATAAACAGAAAAAGTATGGATCTGATAAGCATCTCCTGTTTCACTACACTTCTTGTTTTCTAATCTTATGAAAACTTTAAATTACGACGTAAAAAATAAAGTTTATCTGATTGGATACTATAAAATTGTGAAAATGCAAATATATTCGTTAGAAATATTAATACTTGAACTTGTTCAATTAGATTAAGAGTTATCCTGTGAGCCTTTTTTTTCATAGTTATAATGTAGATTTTACTCAGAAGTAGAAAGAGCATTTACTGACGAATAAATAATATCATTCTTGTATTTACGATTGTAATATTCAAATCAATATTTTTACTAAACTAATATTGTAATTTTGTTACATGGAGAGTCATTAAAAGAATCAATTTTTTTCCCCAAAAAAACTACTCGTATTTATAACATTTGTTAAGAGTTTAAATCAATTAAACTAAAATTGCAATTCTTGACAAACATAATGGAGTTGTGTAAAAGTTTGTTTTGTCATTTGTGGATCTCAAAATCAAAAGTACATATGAGTTGCTTTGGAGAAAGGAATCATAAATCATTGCTGCCAAACTGGATTGATGGCTACCTATGATTAGTTTTGCAATGCCACCTCACTGTTTTCTGAGGCATAAAAAGAGGAAAATCCACTTGATTGCTTTGGTTTTTACAAAAATCATAAGAACCGAGATGCCATTTCGGTCCGAAGTATTTTTTTTTCTCGTATCGAATTAATATTTCGGTCCGAGGTGTTTTCACAAGTTTTATCCCAACAGCTACATCAGTTTTTTTCAAAATCTGTGAAAACGGCTCAGACCAAAATGACAATTTGGTCCGGAAAAAAAACACTTCGGACCGAAATGACATCTCGGTTCTTATAGTTTTTGTAAAAACCAAAGCAATCAAATTGGTTTAGTAAATTTTTTTTTTATTTATGGTTTCTAAAAAAATTTCCTCCATGAGGCATAAAAAGAGCAGGGAAAATTTAGCATCTTCTATTATTATATATATATATATATATTTTGTAAATGAATTGTATATATAATAGTCTGAATGTGGATTGAGGAATGTTCAATTTATACAAGCCTTATTAGAAAACCCCTCTTTTTTGAACTGAAGATGGATATTATTTTTCTACCTTATTTTTTCATGGTGATGCATCCAGATAGAATTTACTAATATTAATAATAATATATAATCAATACAATTAAAAAACATAATATAAATGCAAAATAAGAAAAAAAAATCCTACACTGAAAGATCGTCTTGAAAATCTATTATTTCGCGTCGCGTATGAAATAAATACGATTATATAGGAGTTGGCTACGGTGCTACGCGTAGCATAGAGGGCCTCCGTGCTACGGCTCAATATTGAGTTTTCAAAATCCTAACGGTCGATCCGAACCGTTCAACATGATCTCCATATGAATATGTACTTGCAAATCAAATTTTATATTTTTTAGAATTTTTTTACTATTTTTTAGATAGGTAGAAAATCACTTGATCTGAATGGTACATAATTTTCAAATCAAGTGATTTTCTACCTATCTAAAAAATAGTAAAAAAATTCTAAAAAATTTAAAATTTGGTTTGCAAGTACATATTCATATAGAGATCATGTTGAACGGTTCAGATTGACCGTTAGGATTTTAAAAACTTAAATATTGAGCCGTAGCACGGTGATCTTTTATGCTACGCGTAGCATATTAGCCATATTCCGATTATATAATGAAAGTAAAAATTAATAAATAGAAAGACTATTACAATTTTTTTTTCTTATTCATGTTTCAAAAGTTTGAAACCGCACACTGTTTTGGTTTAGGATTAAACAGAACACTTAATTTATTTAATGCAGACAAGTACTATTTGTTAATAAATTCTGTACCTTTCAAGCTTTTGTCTGATGCAATTGTTCCTTTGCTTTACCAGCATATAGCCTGATTTCACTGCAGCAATTTCAAAGGCTAGTAGTGCCTTCGAATTAATTAAATCACTGCTCTAGAAAGATGTTAAAGGTGTTGGGGAATCATAAAGGTCAAATAATTACGTCTTATCTAGAGATTAAATAATTACATCTCATCTAGGAGTCAAACAATTACATTCCGGAGAAGGAGAAATAATTTTCCATCTTAACCTAAGGACCGTCCTATGCTAAAGCCGACTCATAAAACATAAATCTTAAGTGAGGAACATAATACCTGATTTCATATATATTTTCATAGAATAACTCAATCCTTTGAGAGATCGCCAACCGTGTCCGTGAGCGCGATACTAGACTCTAATGGCAAGAAGCCCTTTTTGTTATTCTGTTGTATGGTTGTAGAAATAAGTCTTCCAAGACAGCAAGATATGGCCCTTGAGAAATTCTCTCCAAATTTTCTAATAGATTTCTCTTATCTATTCTTTGATGGTGGAAGCAAAAGAGAATGCACACAGAGCTGTATTTTTATAAAGAGAAAAACATCTTTTCAGTTTTTGTGTTTTTCCGTGTTATCTTGTGCCTTGGGGACCAATCCTTATATATAGTAACATATCTGGTTATCTGCCAACTTGAAAAGGGTATTTTGTGCGAATGCATCAAAACCGTGCTGTCGCATTAAAAATCCGTGCGGCCGCATTGATATCCTTGTGTGTGGTCCACACAATCTTCTTAAATGGCAGTTTTCTGAATTGCAAATCTCAGAATCAGTCCATCAATGATTTGATTTTTGCCTAATTGTTCTACACATTTATTAACCACATCTTAATGAATATATTGATTATCTGTTATCTTATTTGATCACTTTAATTGACAACCATATATTTAGATTACATATATGCTCAATGTTGGCATTAAATCCAACGAGGTTGGCAAAAAATCCAACAAAAGAGGATTTAGGATTTAGGGTTCCAATGTATCTTCATTATGTTTTTGTTTTTAAAACTTTAATAGCTTAAAATTTAAAAGTCAAATGTCTAAAGAAACTCATTAGATATAATTTATATCATTTTCTCTGTATATGTGTAAAAAATTACAACATTTTAACTTGGGGGAATTTCACGTATACACCTTAAAAACTCCAAAATTACATATTTTTCCCTCTAAACTTCAAAAACTCACATATTTACCCTTTTATTGTTTTTTATATTAAAACTCATTCTAAATTTATAAAATACCCATTTTACCCTTTATTAAAAGTATAAATTGCCCTATCGAACTCAAATTTGAATATGAAGGGTTCCTCTACCGTCCGATCCGCGCGCATCGCGACAAGATTTGTGTGCGTTCTCTTCAAGATTCGTGTTGATCTAGTGTGCACAGATATTAAAGCAATTTTGATCAATGTGCATTGCATTAAGATCTGTGTATGTTGCTTCAATATCCGTGCATGTTCGCTTCAAGATTTGTGCTGACCTAGCACGCACAGATCGTAAAGCAAATCGGACGGTAGAGGAACCTTTCATATTCAAATTGGAGTCAGATGGATGTTTTATGCTTTTTAATAAAATGGTAAAATGGTATTTTATGAATTTAGAATGTGTTTTAATATAAAAGACAATAAAATGGGTAAATATGTGAGTTTTTGAAGTTTAGAGGGGAAAATACGTAATTTCAAAATTTAGAGAGGGAAATATGTAATTTTGAAGTTTTTGAAGGGCCCCCTTTTAACTTTGTTGTGATTGGTTCGCAAAGCTTGCAAAAATACACTGATAATTTATGGACGTTGATTTTCAACTTATTGATTCATAAAATAATATTTGAAAAAATGATAATATCTCATGTGTATGTAGATCAAATTTAACAGTTTTATTTTGACATAGACTTTAAATTTTTATGGAATATTTTTTTTTATCTATTTCAACATCCTTTTTGTATTGAACAACCGTGGATGTGGTCTTATAGATCCATAACCATCTTAAATTATATGAAAATTAATATCATAATATACGGAAGCCCTTATTAATTATTTAGTTGTAAGCATTGATGGCATTATAAATTAATTAAAAATAATACCCACACACATCTCACAATTAATATAACTATACATAGATACTAATTAACATGGACTTCATCTCATTTTTAAGAAGTGATTATGGAAGGACAAATTTGGTAGATACTATAAATTATAAGAATCAAAATGATACTTTAAAAACATGATAAAAATAAAATAGTAAACGAGTGATACTTGAACTATTTGTTTAATTTACTCCACTAAATAGGTAATATTTGGTCAAGTGGCAACATTTTGACAGTGTTATTAATATCACTTGATGGGCATCGGATATACTTTGGTTCGATGGGTTTAATCACCGTCGATTTGCTTTAAGATTTGTGCAGAACGCTTTAAAATTCGTGTGTGTTTGTTTCAATGTTCATGCACACAAATCTTAAATTAGATCGGACGGTCATCGTGCTCGTTGAACCTAAAAGTAGGTCCGATGGGCATCGGACCTACTCCGTTCTCTATTAATATATAGTTTAAAAGAAAATAATTAATTGGCTCTTGATCTAAAAATGGAGAGTGATAAATGATGGTAGTTGAGAGGACAAGATGCTTGTTTGATTGCAAGAGAAGAGACATTACAGCCCTGTTTTCTGTTATTAGTTATACATGTTCTCTGCTGTTTAAGTACATTGTCACTCTAATTATTTCTCTGCAACAATTTGCAATGTTGTCCCCCCAGAAATAAGGAAGCGCATCTGCTGAAATCCGAGACCGGTAACAATAATTCTGATATCCCTGCAATCCGAATTCAGCCGTCAAATTGTTCCGAGATGCGTGCAAGAAAAAACCAGCTGTTTGAGATGTGTTTTCAGAAAAAGTTCGATGGCTGGATTCGGATTGCAGGGATTTCAGAATTACTGTTCATTGGTTTTGGAATTTCAGCTGATCCGAATCCCAGAAATAAATATTTTGCAATCAATACTAGGAAATGAATAAAATAAAGCAACCCATAATGGAGTCAACAAAATGCTTCTAGAGGAGAGCAATTTAGACTTTGACATGAGTATATAAATAAGTTCATTTTTTTTTCTGTTTTATCCACTTTTTACTTTTCTTGAAATGTAATTTATCCATGCAACTTTTGGATTAATTGATATTTGATAGCACTTCTATAGAATCTGTTTACAAATTGTATAAATGTTTCAGGTCTTATCAAAGAAAATAATTAAGCTGTTACTATACCAGTTTACCGTTTAGTCCCTGTAAAGTTACAATAATATGGAGATATAATATTCTATGGTGCATGCTACCTAACAATAACAAATTTAATTATGGAAATGAAATGCATAATAAAATGTTCCCTCGCCAAAAGTCCTGTCTTTGTTTGGTTTTTAATGTACCAACTACCAACCATTCACATTTTATTTATGAAATAAATAACTATGCCAATCAAATAACATTAAGTATTTTACCTGTGTTATAGATATGTGGCCCAGAGATAAAAATCCAGTTTGAGCAGCTCTTAACAATAGAATATCAAACTGTTAATATCAATTTGTTGTAACTTGGTATAACATATTGAAACATTATTTTCTATTTTTTTCAAAATTTAATGAAAACCCATTTGCATTATGGTTCCAGAAATGGCATTATGTTAATTAATAGGGAACTGCAAATTTTCATAATATTATATGTGTTTTATTTATTTATTTATTTATTTTTGTGGGTTGTATGAAAGAGCTCTACTTGGCAGAGCATTGAAGAGGGAAGAAGCTTTACACCCAAAAAGTAGGGGAAAAGTAGCTGTGTGACACCTGGCAAATTAATGCAATCACCATCCACCTGTGATTATTTATTATGCCTCCTCTCCTCTCATCTCATACTCCAATAAAATAATTAAAAAGCCTTGCCTATGTTAACTATATAAATGCAACTGTATATTGGCACAATTGCTTCCACACTAGACCTAATCTCATTTCTCTACAAGTAGTAGTCCTTTTGAGGCTTTTTTTTTATTTTCAATGGGGACCTAATGTTCTTAAAATTAAAAAAAAAGGAAATATATAAACAATAAAATTCCCTTTTGGTGCATGCTAATTATGCTCTATCCATGTTGTATACAATTGTGAAGATTCTTGTGTGCCGATTTTGTCACCTCTTAGCATTTCTAACTTACAACGAGCTGGCTCGTCCGAGTCACGAGCGAGCTGACTTTAGCAGTCCGAGCTGAAATCTCAGCTGAAATCGTGACGAGCTGGCTTCCTGGGTCTGACTGGACCTTGTTTTAAGAAGAAAATAAATTCTACAAACTTTTGGACTGAGCTAGACAGTATAAAATGCACACAAATTCGTACAAATTGATGCATAGCCAACCTAGCTCGCAAACTGGTGAGCGAGCTAGGCCCCAGCTTGAACTCGTTAATTATGGACCGATTTAGTGACAAGCTGGCTCGTTAACAGTTCGGTCCAGTAACGAGTGAGTCAAATGCGAGTCACGATCAAACCACGAGTTTTTTTGCCAACCCTGCTTACAAGAGATAATTGACTTCACAATGTGTTTTAACATTAAAGTACCTTCTCTTAGCATTTATAACTTACAAGAGATAATTTGTCAATAGTCCTCTTCTTTTCATGTCATGAACAAATTATACAATAGTGAATCTTGTGTGCCAAATTATACAATAGTGAATCTTGTGTGCCAAATTTACTTCAGAAAATATACACTCAATTTGAAGTCATCTCGAGAATTAGCCTTTGGTCTAGTGGCAATGGTAATGCTTTCTGTGTAGGAGGTCGCAGGTTTGAAACTCGGAGGGACAATTCTCTGTAGATATTAAATAGATGAGTGGTTGACCTCCAACCTTTACTCACTTTGAAGTCGTCTCGCACTTTCTTCTCAGTTATTTTTACTCTTGGACTGTGCATCATTCTGTTGTGTTTTAATTTATACTATTTGGATTAATTTTTAAAAATAATATTGGATAAATTTTGAGTTCCAAGGCAGATCATGTTTCATTGTGGAGTAAACCTCTTACTCCACACTTAAGTAGTCAGACAAGAAATAAAATAGAAGAAGTAAAGAGAATAAAATGTGAGTTAATTCAGAGTAACTTACTTCATCTCTCTAGGTGGATTAACTTACTCCACACTTACACTACTTATATGTCCCACTGTCATAAGTAAAGACACATTTCTCAACATATTACTCCTCCAAGTGAATTAATTTAAGTATAACTTAAACTACCATACAAAATATAAAATATGAGGAGTAACATAGAATAAATAATTTAATCCTCATTAATTTTACTCTACGACTAAACATGACTTATATAGGTAATTATGCCAAAAAATAATTCTAGAGAGTTAGTTATAAGCCCTAAAAATAGATATGTACTTTTGCTAGGTCTACAAGACTAGCTATAACCCCACAACCATAACAAACTTTCTCCTTGTGAATAAAAAAACCTATGTATTGCAATTGGTTCTAAATTGAGCAAAGTCTAAAACAATAAAATATGCATAGGTCCATGTTCTCCGTTTTTTTTTTCTTTGGTCCCAGAGATTTGGAAACTTTATTTAATTTCTATATTTCAACAGCAAAAAAGAATCAATTGATCTTACAAGTAATTTTGAGGAATAGTATTGTAGTTGAAATGTTCATATTAATTATATAGTACCGTTTTTTTTTTGAGATAATCTGCCAAGCTGGAAATTATTTTTTCATGGTATCCCAAAAAGTAAAAAAGGTATTTTTTTAAGAGAGAGTATTTTTATGGGATCAACTCCCATTGATGCTTGTCAATTCCCACAAACATATACCACTGTAAAAAAAAAAAACCACAAATTATGGAAATTTCAGAATAATAACAGATGCTCAACGTCAATCGCTGGCCTAAGTCTCATTCTTGGGGTGCCGCAGATTGACGTTGAGGCCCCCCAAAAATCCAAAAATCACTGTAATATACAAAGTTTTTTAGGTTTTTGAGGGGCCGCAATGTCAAAGTGCGGCTCCCCCAAGATGGGGCCGCATATTGACGTTGTGACTAGTATTTTTCGAATTCTCCAATTTCAGTGGTGTTTTGGTTTATTTTTTTTTGAAATGGTATTAATAAAAATTTCTGGACAAAATGAGCAAAAAGGAAATTAATGAGTGGGTGGATGGATGTATAAATGGAGTTATAAATTTGTATTGCAAATCCAAAATTGTTTTTGTCTTGATAAACAGTGCAAGGAAGGAATCCAATGCAAATAATTCAGTTGATTAGCTCACTTTTTATTAAATTTAAACAACTGAATTAATGCTGTGTTGTTTGGCTGCATTGATTTGCACTTCCCAAACTATAAAATAATGATATTGTAAAATCTAGATAGATTTTGCCCACTTTTGCTTCCATGTCCTTTGGAAATGCTTAAATTTATCTACAAAAATTCATGGATGAAACTCAGTTAAGGGACTTATAAGTAAATAACAATTATACATGTTTATTGTGTAAATTTACAACAGAAAAGCACATGATGTGAGTTGAGTAGATAGTAAGTAATATATAATTACATGTTACAGAAAGCTTGTTCTACCAATCAGATAACAGGATTCTCCATCATGATCTACAAATAAATTTGATTGGTTCTATAATTGGATCAATGCTTCCTTTCCTTTTGTTGGTCGGATTAAATGCGAAGTAGTGCTTTGTCAATGCCCAAATGGATAGATTAAATTAAGGTTTTTTTTTTTTTTATTTCAATGTACCACGCTACAACTATATCAACATATCCATATAGTATTATAATCTAACAATAGTTTACATGAAGAGATCTTGACTAACATTGATTAATAATTAGCCTTTCCATGTACCGGGTCCTTTTTGGGATGTGTACCGGATATGTTTAACAAAAAGGCATACATACATACATACAAGTCAGTGTTGTAAATACAGTATGCGCTCGTCGGATGGACAATGTACCACAAAGCAATTAATCGGGAATAATCAGAAACAATCGGAAATAATCGGCCAATTAGTCGGAAAAATCCGTGACGGTTTGGTCAC